>JADRCD010232262.1:0-58433 GCA_019843815.1 Montemys delectorum
GAGGTGAGTTTGATCAAAATACACTATCTGCATGTAGGAAATCCTCAAACAATAAAAAGGTTAAACAAACTAATAGAGAAGACTCAATCTTTCTGACTTATTAAATATAATCTTATATGTTTATATTGTTTCAATGGTTTATTTTTAAAGAGTTATTTTAAAGTAAACAAAACGTTCAAATTTTTTGCTTTTTATGTCTTGTTCCTAGAATACAGGTTTTGTTGTTGTTGTTGTTGTTGTTGTTGTTGTTGTTGTTGTTGAATAATTTTTATTAAATATTTTCTTTATTTACACTTCAAATGATATCTCCTTTCCCAGATTCCCCTCCAAAAACAAAACATAACAAAACAAAACAAAAAAACAAAAAACAAAAAACAACAACAAAAAAAACCTGTTCCCTTCCCCCCTTCTCCTGCTCACCAACCACCCTCTCCCACTCCTGGTCCTGGCATTCCCCTACAGTGGGGCATAGAACCTTCACAGGACCAAGGGCCTCTCCTCCCACTGATTACTGACTAGGCCATCCTCTGCTACATATGCAGCTAGAGCCATGTGTCCTACCATGTGAATTGGTTGGTGGTTTAGTCCCTGGGTGCTCTGAGGGTACTTGTTAGTCCATATTGCTGTTCATCCTAAGTAACTGCAAACTTTCAGCTCCTTGGGTCCTTTCTCTTAACTCCTTTATTGGGGAACTTGTGCTCAGTCCAATGGATGTCTGTGAGCCTCTACTTCTGTATTAGTTGGGCACTGTCAGAGCCTCTCAGGAGACAGCTATATCAGGCTCCTGTCAGCCAGCACTTGCTGGAATCCACAAAAGTGTCTGGGTTTGGTGATTGAATATGAGAAGGATTCCCAGATGGAGCAGTCTCTGAACTCAAGAAGATAGACTCCAGAGAACCAAATGACCCTATTAAAAATTGGGATACAGAGCTAAACAAAGAATTCTCAACTGAGGAATATTGAATGGTTGAGAAGCACCTAAAGAAATGTTCAACATTCTTAGTCATCAGGGAAATGCAAATCAAAACAACTCTGATATCCCACCTCACACCAGTCAGAATAGCTAGGATTAAAAAACTCAGGTGACAGCAGATGCTGGGGAGGTTGTGGAGAAAGAGGAACATTCCTTCATTGCTGGTGGGATTGCAAGCTGGTACAACCACTCTGGAAATCAGTTTGGTGGTTCCTTAGGAAATTGGACATAGAACTACCAGAGGACGCAGCTGTACCACTACTGGGCATATACCCAAAAGATGCTCCAACATGTAATAAGGACACATGCTCCACCATGTTCATAGCAGCCTTATTTAAAATAGCTAGAAACTGGAAACAACCCAGATGTCCCTCAACAGAGGAATGGATATAAAAAATGTGGTACATCTATACAATGGAGTAGTATTTATCTATTAAAAACAATGAATTTATAAAATTCTTATGCAAACTGATGAATCTGCAGGGTATCATGCTGAGTAAAGTAACCCAATCACAAAAGAACACATATGTTATGCACTCACTGATATGTGGATAGTATTCCAGACGCTCAGGATATCCAAAATACAATCCACAAACTACAAGAAACTCAAGAAGAAGGAAGACCAGTGTGGATACTTCAATCCTTCTTAGAAGGGAAAACAAAATACCCATGGAAGGAGTTGCAGAGACAAACTATGGAGTAGAAACTGAAGGTAGAATACAGTTTTAAAAAAAGACATTCCTTGAAAGACACAGGAGTATGTCATAGGTCACAGGTCACAGGATCTGAGTTCTCTGGAAACTTCCCTGCAGCCTTGCAACCTAATAATGACTCCACACTGGGTAGAAACATGTCTAGATGAACAGATGAACTGCAGAAAGATGTGAAGGAAATATTTGTCCCCTTTGTGCTATTAAAAACACACAACTAGGTCGACACATTTTAATAATGATAGAGATGTCCAGTTGTGTTTTCCTTTTCTTTTCTTTTTATTAGATGTTTTCTTTATACAATATCTCCTTTCCCAGGTTTCCCTCCAAAAAAAAAAGAAAAAAATAAAATAAAATAAACAAAAACTAAAACAATCCCCTGTTCCCTCTCCCTTCCCCCCCGCTCACCATCCCACCCCCTCCTGCTTCCTGGCCTTGGCATTCCCCTACACTGGGGCATAGAACCTTCACGGGGCCAAGGGCCTCTCCTCTCATTGAAAAACTCATGCGCCTTTCGGTGGTTATTTAAAAGATGTGGAAATTTGGGGGGTGTTTTGGGGGAATTTTGTAAATGAACAAATTTGTGCCATCACAAAAATGGTATGGCAACTAGCATCACAGTAGACTGAATAGTGATCTCTCAAAACTCACAACAGTTTGGGGTTCCATATTGGAGGTTCTTTTAGAAACTGGGTCTTTATAGATAGAGTTGTTGATGTTCTACTGCTTAAACTTGGTTCTAAACCCAAGGACTGATGACCACCTAAGAAGGATGAAGGACACAGAGATGTACAAAAGAAGAAAGTCTAATTTAAAGGTAGACAGAAACTGATGAATTATCAGGAGGAGGAAGAGGGATCAGCCAGAGACACCGGAGGCCAGGATGAGGAAGGGAAAGCTCCTTCTCTCCACTCTCAGATGGAACTGATACTTGCTGACATCTTGGCTTTGAATGTTTAGACTCCATAACTGAAAGTGACTAAGTCCCTCTTTTCCCCAGCCACCTGATTAATGATCATTTGTCTCTGTAGGTCTAGTAATTCACTATTGTGAAGCTCAACAAGGCTGGAAAATGTAGGTGGTGACCATACAGCCTCAGTGTGACTATGCACTTTATATACTTTACCAAGTCTTACTTTATAATTATTCTACTCATCTCACAAAATGAGTATCATAGAGGTTAATAAACCTGCATACAGCCATGTAGTTGATACTTGGTAGGTAACACTGAAACCCAGATCTAAATGAAAAAGGCATATTCTCCCCTCAGGTAGGCAAAGGAGAATTTCAACAAATATTAAGATATGGCAAGTGGAGAAAGGCAACTCTGCTTCAGTTACCAAGAAAATGAGAAATGTGTGCATGTGTTTATCAGAGGGGAAAAAAGAAGGCAATGTGACTGCTCATTGGAGAAAGTGGTTTGGACATGGGCTTTAATGGAGGCAGGGCATGATGACAACAGGGTTAAGTTGAGCAGGAAGTAATGGTTTGAAACCATATCAGACTCTGGGTGTTCCAGAGAACTTTAAGACAGCAGCCTAACCTCTCGTTCTCCATGAGGGCATCCCATGGCTGGCTCTGTGGAAAAATCAGTGGTTAAAGAAAATAAAGCTGTGCCTAAACAGAGCTTACCTAAGTTGCCCATGGGTCATGCTTTCTGTTCATCACTCTTCCCATGAAGTGACACTACAAATGAAGAAAACTCTCCTTCCATATAGTGAACATGAGGAATGATGCATGCATAGATGCAAACAATATACCATAATAACTATTCTTGACATGCAAAAACATGGATATATGCCAATGTGCCCTCTGAATAGAAAAAAGAAAAGAAAAGAAAAAAGAAAAGACCAGCTGTCCTGTGTGTTAATCATTTGTTTTCTCTCTTTACTAGGAGTTGATATTTTGATATCAAAAACAGATGTGAATGGTACCTGGGTCATTTTATCCATCTTTGACATGACTACCTTTATAAAACAGAAATCCACCTGAGAAATTTGAAAGTGAAGTTCTTATTGGTTGATTAAGTTTTTGCCTGATTGCCTAATCAAATCAGAAGGCTGGGTTGCAAACAAGACTTCATTTTGAAATTGAAAAGCTAACACTGTTATGGAAGAGGAAAGAGACCTTTTATGGGCAGCTGCTGAAGTAGTCCTTCTCCAGACCCAGACTTCCTTCAGGCCTATGCTTGTCTTTGTTCTGGGGTTCATTCTGTATTCCAAGTTTTGCAATCGTTGAACACCAAAAGTCAGAAATCTCACTCTCCTGACTCCTGGCACACAGACGCCACTGAGAAGCCTAAACTGACTGTGCCTGTCTCAGTTTCATTTAAACATTACCCAGGGATGATGGGAAAGGAAAACATTCAAAGATGGACACACCCCAATGATCAAAGTCCAAATTGTTCTACCCAGACTTCACCAAAACTCTTATTTAAAACTGCAGATGGAACCGCATTCTATGTACTTTCTCTGTAAAACTTTCTAGAGTGAAGGGGTCATTTTGAAAACTACCTATATTTATAACTCTGAAATCAATAACAACTTTGTAGAGGTCCCTAAAGAAAAACACTTTTCTATGTTCAAGAGAAAATTATTAGTAAACCACTCTTGAAAATGATGATTATTTCCGTAGCTTTGTCCTCTGATGGAGCAGTTCTGAGATTTCAGCCAGTTCCCTCACACTGCTTGTTAAATGCATCCCCTAACCCTCCAACTCAAGTGGTTAATAATGGCCTTAATTACGGTCCATTTAGGCTGCAAGTGGGGGAAAGGAAGGAGCAAGCACTGCTTGGTTCCAGCTTACTGGTCAAAGCCAATTTTAAGTGATTTATTTTGTCTAAGAAACAGCAGCTCTATGCAGTGTGTGAAGATCAAATAACTGTTTTTCAAAGAAAGGACACCAAGTTCCAGAGACCTCATCAGGAACAAGAACCCAAGGAGATCAGTAAGCAACTGTCAGACAAGGGAAGGGTATTGGAGGGGTGCTCAGTAGAATTGGAAAGGAGGGTCACCAAGGAAACAGACAGGGTCCTGGCTACCTGGCCATGATATCCTGGATAAGTAAATAGGACTGGGGAAGAAGTCCTTTGTTCTCTCTGTGATTAGATATTCATCCTGCAAATGCCTATTTCTGCTATGGTCTGATCAGCCAAACTAGGTGAAAAAGGCACAGAGTGTGTATCTTTCCTCACAGAGCTGTGGGTCTTCTGGTTTGCAGGATAAATGCACATGAATTCCAGGTGGGTAGGTGGTTGGGGCACACACAAGGACTAACAGCCCTTCTACAAAAAGATCATGTCTGACCATCTTCTTTATCTTGAGTATAAGCAAGTAGGAGACCCAAGTCTTCCAAGGTAAGATAGGTCCACTTTCTTCATGAATAGGAGAGATGTGCTAGGTCCACTACTATCCTAATTCTACTTACCTCCAGATCACGCAGAGGTGAGAAGGTTCTTCTCAGCTCCTGGACACATGGAGATAATTTCTAAAGATTTCCAGAAAAATTTGAATTGATCTCTGCGTACTCACCTAACCAGGTGGGGGTGAATTTGATAGACAGCACTGCTACACAGAGTGAGTGAATTTCTCATCACCACTGCCATAAACCATTCAAGTGATCAATCTATAGGGTGACTGATGGGCTCATGAGAACAGTCTCAGGGCCTTTACTTTACCTTTGTGCACCTCACTTGATAAGGTGGTCCCTCACCAGCGTCTCTCTGGTTACTAACCTTATGTGGTCTGCCATCAGCATCTCCCTAGTTACTAACCTTATGTGGTCCCCCACCAACATCTCCCTGGTCATTAACCTTATGTGGTTCCCCACCAACATCTCCCTAGTAAATAACTTTATGTGGTACCCCACCAACATCTCCCTGGTTTCTAAACTTATGTGATTCCCCATCAGCATCTTCCTGGTTACTAACCTTACATGATTTTCCACATCTCTAATCTCTCATCCTTCTTAGTTTGCCCCCCCTTCCAACCCTACTATGATCTTCATGGCTTATTAACTCCGTATCTTTCTGTATCTCTGAGGGCTTTTCTCAAGGTCAATGCCATGATTACGTGAAAGCGGCCTTTGACTTAAAAATATTCCCTCTCAAAACTACCATCACTTTCTCTCCTCTAATCTCACAACTATTTAGTACCTTCCTTGTTCACCGTTGGATCTAGTCTTTGTCATCCTTAGGCTCCACTGAAGTACATGTCATCAGCCTATGTCAGAGGCAGCTTCCCCAGGCAGGTGCCCCTCCTTGCTACCGGAATGTACAGTGTGCCTAGTCACTTTCCTCTTTCATGGACGATTTCAGCACATGGCTCATTGGTCCAATCTTTCTATCATGATCCTTGTTTTCATTCCTCACAGAATCATGCATTAAAACTATTGATAAGCAGCCCTGAACTCTCAGTTCTAACCCTTCTGTGTAATCTTCTCTTGGTCAAGCTCTGGCATTGTTCCTATTTCATTACAAACTCATCCATTCTCAGGCATACACCTCCATACCTCACAACTTACATAGAAGTAAGTGGCCAGATGAAATCTAGGATATTGAGTCAAATTTAAATGTCACAAAAGCAATCCCAAGATCATTTAGGATAAAGCCATTCACATGTGATTGGATCATATACACACTTATATTTCAGTCACTATAGCTCTGAAATTCAGATATATCTCAACATCCAGTATGTTCAGTTAAATCTGGCAAACTCAGTCTAGCCCCAACCAACTCCCAAAGACCAGCCTCTCTGCGAGTTTCATTCTTCCCTTTCCTGGAAACAAGATTTCAAGGTCTCTATAGCCAAGGACCCCTCTTTTCTCACTGCTTTGCTATTTGTCTTGAAGACCCTAGATGCCAACTTTCTACTTATCTTGTGCCAGAATATCTTAATATACACTTATGAAAAAATATTTTGAGTAGTCTTAAAGAAAAAAATATATGGTCACAAAATTCAAGGCAAGTCTTAGTAATGCCCAATGCATCATACCTTTTGTGAATGATTTTCAGGTTCAAAGCCTCTAATTATTCTTAAACCTGTTTGTCAGCTTTTTGCTGCAATGAGAGGAGCCCTCTGCTTCCATTACACTTACTGCTGCTTACTGTTATACAGTTTCTTTCAAATTGGTCAGTATGTACAAAAGCCAATTAGCCTTAAAGTTTCCTTCGGAGACTTTCTGAGTGATGTTGTAAGTACTATCATGCCCACCTTCAAGTCAAGTGTGCATGTGCATTTTATGCATTCTCTTTAGCTGTCCTCGGATCATAATGTGATATTCCCAAAGGAGCTACCGTCACACCATTGATGTTTTTCCTGCTTCTGCAGTAGTTTATCTTCTACAACAAAGCAACTGTTTTTATCTCTTAGTGTTTTCTGAGAATGGTCTCAAAGGCTATTACATGGAAGGATAGATGAAGGAAGGCTATAACCTGAAAACCAGGAACTCCATATTTCTTAGTTCTCCTTAAAAATGTCAACTATGTGACCATAAATTCAGAGAAAACCCAATTTTTACCTCATTTTCTAGTGTTGCCTTCACAGACATTTAAGTTATCAAGACTGAGTCAGCTCAAAGTCCTTTGTTATTTTGAAGGTTATAGAATTGTCAACATGAATTCACCCACAACTAAGCTTCTTTTAATTTTGCTTAAGAGAGAAGACATTTGTAACAGCACATGAAGCCTAGGGTATATGCTAAAATAATCTGTAATCCACGTCTGGTTTTTGTACAGGCTTTGGCAATTTACAATGGTTTAAATGGTCATATGAATATGAACATAATATCTTCAATCATACCTCTTGGACAAAGCCTAAAATATTTATGATTTTTGCCTTTAAAAGATTTGTACTAACAATTCCTCAGAGTTTATTTCAAAGGCCAAATCTCCATAGTCTAAAAAGAGCAGTAATCTAAAGGAAGTTTGTATTTATCTCAGCTCCTCCCCTTGCCAAGAGAGCTGTGGATTATTTTTATTTGTGTGTATATGTGCACATATGCAATAATTCATTAAAATAGAGCTCAGGAGGCAGTGTGAGGGCATCAGTCCTCTCCTTCCATCATGTAGGTCCCAGGAATCCAGGCAATAAGGCTTTTGCTGCAAGTGACTCTACCTGTTAAACCATCCCCCATCACAGAGCCAAGATGGCTTTTGTTGTTGCAGTTAATGTATCTTTTAGGGTTCTTCAAAGATTTATTCCTGAGGAAAATAAAAATCAATTGCAGGTCTCTCACGGCCTTACCCACAGAGAAAGCAGATTTCCTCTACAGTTACACATCTCCCCATGAGTGCTTTAAAATCCTTCACCCCATAGAGTCAGTATATGGAAGCATTCTGACGTGTACAGATGACATAAAGGGACATTTGTGGTTAGTATACCTGGAGTTAGACAGGTTCATGTTATAGTCAAGGAAGGGAATGAATCTAAGCCTACTCTTTAGCATCCTTAAACTTCAAGTCACTTGTAGCAGAGCAATTAGGAACGTGTGTTTGTCCTCTGCATGAAGTCTCCTCCCTGGAAACTTCAGTGGATATAGTCTGCATTGAGACTAAGAAAAATAGGTCTAGATATATGTAGTCCTGGGTTTCTCAAATAAATTTTAACATCAGAGATTCTCACAAGCAGAGGAATGCTGGTTTAACCGAGGACAAAGAAATCTCTAAGTCTAAACTACTCAGGCAAGTACATCTTCTCTGTAGGGTTAATGAGTGATAGTTCTTCTCTAAGGATGGCTCACGCTTGGCTCCTTTCCCACTGATTCTATCACTAGTAAACATGCCTTATGATAACAACCATATCATACTTGAATGTACTATTGACACTCAAAATGTACTTTGTGGTAGACCAAAGCTGTAAAGTTTTTGCCTAGGTGCCATGCAGTTCATGGCAGGTAGCTAAGTAGTCTATGACATCAATAGCCCTAAAGATAAACATCTTTAATTAGTTAAAGGGGCAGGTGCCAAGCCCTATTGATAAATCATCATGTTGATACACCAACCTTAAATTTGGAGAACAAGAAATTACCATGAGAGGAGAATTTCTCTCTTTGTAACTTCTATATCTTTTCCCCAGAACATACCATTTTGAAATACATGTTCTATTTTGTATGTGTTGTTAATCAGATATTACAGATGCAACAAAAAGTTCCAAGAAATTCTAATGTAGCTAACCATCTTAAAAGGAGTTTGTTCTTAATGAGAAAGAGAAACATCCACATCCTCAGACCTGTTGGACCTAAAGAACTCCGATGCACCCATTGATATTGGGCTCATTCGTGTGCAGCTTAGAACATCAAAACAGAGAAAACATTCATTACGGAGCAGAACAGTGGTTGTTTCCAAGGATTCCCAACGTCCAAGGCAGAACTATCCTTTGTTTCCACTAAATGAATAGCTAGGTGCCTCTGCAGCATCTGTCTTCTGAAATTGGATGTCAAGCAAATGCTGCTCTTCAGTCTTGGCACCAGCAGACACATGGCCAGGGACAAATGAAGCCAGCGGTATCTGCAACTTAGCTCTGCCTTTCTGAAGTACAGGACTGGAGCTGAATCACCTTTACATTATATTGTTCATTCTGTATGTGTTTCCACCTTGGCTCTTCCTCCATGTCTTCCATAATATAGTCAATAAATACCATGTAGAGCTGTTTGGAAACCCCAACAAAGACACAGTTGTCATGTGTTTACTATATGTTAAGGACATCCTCTGACCTTGAATTTGCTCAGCTATGGCTAAGTCATGTGAAGGTCAGAGCACAACTTATGAGTGTCAGTTCTCGACTTCCATCATGTGGGTCTTGTTATTGAACTAAGTTCCTAGGGCTTGGTGACAAGTGCCTTTTCCCACTGAGACAACTGGCCTGCCTTTGGGGGTGGGGTCCTTGTGTAAATAAAGTTTGGTTTAGACTAGCAAGAGACAAAACCATGAAGCATAGGGATTCTGAATGTTTACACTTGCCACTTTACATACTGGGGATTGAATTGTGAGACACCCAGACAATGGAAGTGAGAGTCCAAAGCAAGTTTAACTGTTCTTAAAAACTAATTCTTCCAGCTAACTTCCAATTAAGCTAAGAAGTATAAAAGAATACCACTTTAATTAAATTCAATATGAATTTTAGATTTTTTGATCATTATGTATTAGTTAACCAAAGCTTATACATAAGTGTGCACATGGACATACAAATAAGTATAATTGTAGCTACAAAAGGGTTGAGGATCTCAGCTCACATGTGACAATATCAGCACATCACGAATGTCTGGAACATGAAATGTTGAAGACTGGAGAAGTCCAAAAAGTAAACAGTTAATAAGTCTTGAGCAAAAAGATACGCATTCAGTCTCAAAGTAAGTAAAATCTTTTTCTCATGACAATGGGAACAGCTGGAGAACCTATGATCTAGGAAGGTATGTTACAAAACACCAGAGACCACACTGGACAGGACTACAAAGAATGGTAAATTTGAATTTCT
Organism: Montemys delectorum; assembly: GCA_019843815.1. Lineage (NCBI taxonomy): Eukaryota > Metazoa > Chordata > Mammalia > Rodentia > Muridae > Montemys > Montemys delectorum. The sequence continues at coordinate 10,155 of JADRCD010232262.1, forward strand.
GTCTGCTACTCATAAGGTATATGTATGTGATAATACAAAGTAATCCCCAGGCCTTTAATGGTGTAGCTCTATGGGAACGTTATGGAGCTTAGAACTCTTGGTAGTGATCACAAAGTAGCAGCTTGGAAATTTCTGGAACAATTATATGAATCGCTGCTGAAGACCATGAGAGTAACCATCCCTTTGTGTTGATGCCAGATTTCTTCTTTTTTTAATTTATTAATTTTTTATTAGATATTTTCTTTATTCACATGTAAATTTCTCCTTTCCCAGTTTCCCCTCCAAAAAACAAACAAACAAACAAACAAACAAAAACAACAAGAACAAACCCCTGTTGCCTCCCCCCTCCCCATGCCTGTCACCCACCCTCTCCCACTTATTGGCCCTGGCATTCCCCTACATTGGGGCACAGAACCTTCACAGGGCCAAGGGCCTCTCCTCCCATAGATGATTGACTTTGCAATCCTCTACTATACACATGCTGCCAGAACAATCAGTCCCATCATATATAGTCCTTGGTTGGTGGTTTGGGTCCCTGGGAGCTCTGAGGGTACTAGTTAGTTCATACTGTTGTTCGTCCTAAGGGATGCCAGATTTCTAATGCACTTCACTGTTAAGCAAATAGCTTCCCTTTCTGCAGAGTTCAGTACAAGCTCACACACTGCCTGTTATAACTTTTGTGATATTTCCAACTGTGCTTTGGGGATACCACAGAAACATGAACATATGGAGCCTGGTTTTTAAGTGCTGGCTTCTCAAAAGATAAGGAGTCAGGGCTGTCCTCACCACTTACTCAGATTCCTAACCTATCTGTTTACTGTGATGCTGGTTGTAAGAATTACAACCCCACGTGTTTCATATGAGATTGCCTGGCCAGCTCAATAATAATTATCAACACTAATGGAATTTCAAACCAGACAATATGGTTTTTCCTAAGAAATCAGGAAATGGCAAATACAGTTTTCAGTTTAGCAAGAGGGAAAACCAAGTTCAATTTATACTTTCAAACATGAAGGACTGGGATTCCCCAAAGCCCTGTGCTGACCTGGCATTTCTTGAGTTTGTTCACTCAGACTCTATAATGGGCCAGGGAAGGGCCTCTCATGGTAAAGAGGGAGTTGATGGTTTTCCTTCACAGATGTAGAAAATTCTTAAATGTCAAAGCTGTGAATTCAGTGGGTCAACTGGGGCTTGAGAGGGGATAGCTGTTCTGTAGAAGGCAGATCCAGGTCACACACCAATGTGGGAAGCTGCGTAGGGTCTCAAGTGACCTCTGTCTAATATCTGATCCCTTAGACTCTATAGCGAGAGAAAATACCTTCACCGCGTTTTCTCATGTGTGATTTCCAGGGCAGCTGTCACTCGGCTCTGTCTTGTGCTTCTGAGCAGGTGTCTGTTCTCATCAGATAAGCAGCTCTGGAAAACTGAGTGCACCTGAAGTAGTTTCCATGGTCACTGTGCATGTGACCAGAGGCGTGCCATTTCTCTCAAGGAGCATTTCCTTCTTTCTTTCTTTCTTTATTAATTGTTGGTAGTGTTGGAGACTGACCTTCTTGCATGCCAGGCAGGCACTGTCCCACGGGTCTATGTCCCCATCCCCCTTGATTCCATGTCTTAAGGCAGAATGAAACTGAGGCCACTGCATGTAATTTTCATGAGAAAATAAGTAAAACTTGACTTGGAAAATATTGACTGAGCCTGAGCCATGCATGGTACATTGATATTGGTGTTTGAATAGCTTCATCATTTATTACTTTTGATATTGTCAATATTGTATTTTGCAGTTGCCTTTTCTCAGTTTAGTCAAATTCAACTCATCAAACATTGAAAACCAGCTTTTTATCGCACATAAAGTGAGCTTTTATTTCCTGAGTGTATGTGACACCTGTTCACTTAATTTCTTCTCTATAGAGTCCTACTAAACTTTCAGGTCCAGCAGGATATAAAGCATATTAGCGTCTTCTCTGTGCATTTATTTCTGCTCTCTCCTTATCCATACTCTCCTCTGGAGATATAGAATCTAAACTGCATTATAAGCACTTAAAAATTACAGAGAGCTTCAGACCAAGAGCAAGTGGACATTACCAGAGCCTTCTCATTTAGTAATTATTCATGAAAGAACACTAGCATTAAAAGTATATTATGATGAAGGGAACAACATATATGAGTGTTAAAAACCCAGGAGTGTATCAGAATTAATAGCTGTGAAGAATTTATTGATGTTTGTTCTTCTGCATATATTACTGTGCTAATGTATCCTGAGAGAGAAAGGCTGTGGCGCTGAGCATGCCCTTTTCCTTTTGAAATGTATCCCTCCAGAGCTAAGGCAATCCACAGTTGAGTTGTCTGTTTCCAGCGGATCCTTGAAAAATTTGTGCCATCTCTTCGATGGGTTGCAGTGTGAGTATTGGGGAAATTAAAGATGTGCATTCCATTGTTCAGTGTGATCCTGTCACATCAATGGAAAAGCTACATGGTATTAGACAAGCATCAGAGGAATGCAAACTGAGGGCTGTTCTACAGCTCCCTGGTCATTATCATCAAGGTCACTGGAACCAGGGACGTCTGAAAATGTGCACTGGTTAGTTCTAAATGTTAATGTGCCACAACCTAGAACCATCTGGGATGAGAGTTATAACTGACCGAACACCTAGAGCAGGCTGTCCTATGGACATGCCTCAAGGGAATCAATCGTCTTGGCTGCTAATTGAAGTGAGAGGACCTAGACCACTGTGAGTAGCACCATTCCGTAGATAGGGCGCCTGAACTGTATAAGAATGAAAAAGAGAACAAACAGGCAGCATCAGTGTATCAGTGCATTTGCTTCTTTCTGCCCTTCACAGTGGATTTGTTATTAGCTGCTGGAGTTCCTCCCTTGACATCCCCAGTATGATAAACTACAACTTGCAATTGTACGCCAAATAAACACTTCCCTTCCAGTGTTGTTTTTTGGTCAGGATATTTTTATCCCAGTGACAGAATGAAAGTAGAATTATTTGTCATAGCTGAGAGGACCTTCAGGCATCATGGAGACATGTGTAAGGTGGAATGCTGGAGAGTCCCAGAATAGGAAGCAAACACAAGGTAGAAATTGTAAATACCAGAATAAAATATGGACATGCATGAAGTAGTTGTAATTTTCTAGTCTTCCATCAGTTACTGCAAATGTAAAACAAGGTATTCATAATAAAATGAGTATAGAATCTTAGAAATTATATTTTTAAGAAATGCCCTGTAAATTTAAAGATATTGTAAACTAAATGTTTTTGTTTCTACAAATTGTCATCAAGCATGAATAGGTAAATATGGCAGCAGAATTTCTTTTTATTTTTCTTGCTTTTGTTTTTGTTTTGTTTTTAATCTTTTATTTATTTATTTATATTTATTTATACTCCAGATTTTATTCCTCTCCCAGTCTACCCTCTGACTGTTCCATATCCCATACCTCCTCCCTGTCCCGCTGTCTCCACGAGAATGTCCCCACCCACCCCACCACACATCTAAACTCCCTGGGGGTTCCAGTCTCTTAAGGGTTAGATGCATCTTCTTTGACTAAACCCAGACCCAGCAGTCCTCTGCTGTATATGTGTTGGGGAGCCTCATATCAGCTAGGAGAGGGAACTTGTAGAGCTCACCTCTAGCTGAAAGACAGAGCATCAAGTGAGGGATGGGGTTTCATTCACAGTCAAAACTCTGACTCATAATTGTTCCTCTCTGAAAGAACTGCAGGGATAGAAATGGAAAGGAGCCTGAGGAAAAGAAAGCCCAGTGACAGGCCCAAAGTGGGATCCAGCTCAAGAGAAGGCCCCAAAGCCTGACACTATTACTGAGGCTACGGAGGACTCACAAAAAGGGGCCTATCAGGACTGCCCTCTGAAAGACCCAATAAGCAGCTGAAACAGCCAGCTGCAGATATTTGCACCCAATCAATGAACAGAAGTGACTGACTCTGGTGATTGAATTAAGGAAAAGCTAGAAGAAGCTGAGGAGGAGGCCAACTCTGTATGAGGGACCAGCAGTCTCAATTAACCTGACCCCTGAGATCTCTCAACACTGGACAGCAGAATTTCAAAACACAAAGCATGTTTGTGAGTACTTCTGGCCACTGGGAATCTCACAGGTTTTTGTGATATGGGGAAGATTCTACCTTTGTTTCCACACATGTGTCTCTCGTCCTCTGGATCTCATTGTGCTCAGCTTTGAAGCTGTAAGAATAATGAGTACTCAGTCCAATGGCTGGCTGAGAGCATCCACCTTTGTATTTCTCAGGCACTGTCAGAGCCTCTCAGGAGACAGCTATATCAGGTTCCTGTCAGCAGGCACTTGTTGGCATCCACAACAGTGTCTGGAATGAGAAAGGATCCAAAGAGCTGAAGGGGTTTGCAGTCCCATAGGAAGAACAACAAAATGAACCAAACAGAACCCCCAGACCTCCCAGGGACTAAACCACCAACCAGAGTACACATGGAGAGACCCATGGCTCCAGCTACATATGTAGTGAGGATGGCCTTGTCATCAATGGGAGGAGAGGCCCTTAGTCTTGTGAAGGCTCAATGCCCCAGTGCAGGGGAATGCCAGGGCCAGGAAGTGGGAGAAGATATGTTGGTGAGAGGTGGGCAAGAGGAGAGGGAATAGGGTTTTCGGAGGGAAAACCAGGAAAGGGGATAACATTTGAAATGTAAATAAAGAAAATATCTAATAAAAAAAAGAATAATGAGTACTACAAGTGTTACCTGAGAAGATTTCATTCAACAATATAAACTTGCATATATAGAAGATATATAGATACAGAGTCTGACACAAAGGGCTACCTTTCTCTTACCATAAAGATTACTTGCTCTCTTCTTTTTGAACATCAGGATTTTGTCATCATTATGAATAGTTTTGGCCATGCCAAGTACAGATTTCACCATAGAAGCTGAACTCTTAAATGTCTAATCTCCACTTATTTGTGATAATCTGTAACTCTCTGCACATGCCTGAAATGGAATACAATGAAAGCTAACAAGAAGGGTAGCTGAGGTGTTGATTTTGCTCTATGCTTTGGAACAAGATAAACAGAAGGATTTTAAGATTCGGGGGACATTAGCATCATGATTAGTTTTTTATTTAACTTGACACACACAAGCTAGCATCACCTCCAAAGAGGAAACAGCAGCTGAAGAATTGCCTTTGATCAGATTGGCCTTTGGGAATGTCATGGGGTCATCGTCATGATTGATAACAGATGTGGAAGGGCCTAGCCCTTTGTGGGAAGTGTCACCCTTTGAGAGATGGCTCAGGTTTGCATAAGAAAGCCAGTCTAGCATAAACCCTGGAGTGAGCCAGCAAGGGGTGTTGCTCCATGGCCTCTGTTTGACTTTCTGCCCCAACTTCCCTCAAGAATGGACTGTGACCTGGAAGGGTAGTCAAAATGAGCCCTTTGATCTCCTAAAATGTGTTGGTCTGGTCTGGAATTTGTCACAGGACTAGAAAGCAAAATAGAATAATTGCTCATGCTATGACATCAAACTTAAAAGGGAAAAAGCATTATTTTGACTTCCAATTCCAGAGGACATATAGTCCACCGCAGTGGCAATGCACGTGAGCATGGATGTGAAGCCAGCGTGATGGTCAGGAAGCAGAGAGATCATATTTCATCATCACACAGAAAGCAGAAACAGATAACAGGAAATGGAGCCAGATTATAAATCCTCAAAGCCCAGCCCCTGTGATGCATTCCTCCAGAAAGGTCTATCTCCTTGAGGTTCTTAGAACCTTCCCAAACAAGGCCACCAATGGGGGACCAAATGTTCAGACATATTAGCTCTAGAAGGACATTTTTCATTAAAAGTATAGGCCATATATTAAGATCTTTCATCCCATTTGAGTTGACCTTTGTAAAGACAGGCAGGGATAAAATTTTAATCCTTCTGAGAGAAAAACATCAATAATAAATAATAATAAGAACTGGTAAGATTTGAAGTCACTGTATGTTTAAAAGAAATAACTCTAAGAAATGGGCTCATTTATTGCATTTACTACTGCTTTATAGTTGAGAAATGGGTAGAAACTAGAAAGAAATACATCTATTCTGATAATCCACACTTCATCCCTGAGAGTTACAGACAATTTAGCTGGATGTAGAGTTCTGTGTTTGGTATTGAATATAGATACAAAAGATACTCTCAGCCACTTAAGTGTTCATTATTCAATCTGAATGATTCTGCAGCCTGAGATTTAACCCTTACCCAGTGTTGGGTGTCTAGGAAATGCCCTGGAGTATCTCCAGGAAGATAAGAAAACATGAGAAGAGACAGAACTAGACATAAATCCTAAGTCCAAACTTCCATTAACACAAATTGTACATAAGCGAGAAGTAGACCCGTGGAAGTAAGGCTGGTAGAAAGGACGAAGTGTCGGGCCAGTTGGTATCTAGGACCTTAGCACAGAAGTGCTTAGCGTGGGAGCTGAGAGGTGAGTTAGCCATCTATACCCTAACAGTAGATAGATCATTTTCATATTGTAGAATTGAGGATTAACTTGTAAACTAAACTGAATTGTTAAACATCTGGTTTTTTCAGGTGTGTCTGTGAGGACCAAATGAAAAAGGAAATACCACTCTTGAGCTTGTGGGTCACATGGGATGAGATCCTAAACTAAATAAAAAGAGAAGAGAGAGATATCCAGTTAACTGTGGCATTCTGCTTCCTCTGTCCCTGTTTGGTACCATGAGGAAAGTACTCCTGTCACCATGCCTGCCTCCTACCTCACTGCCCAATGATGGACTGTATCCCTCTGACCTGTGAACAAGAACGTCTCGATTCCTTAAGTTATTTCTGGTCAGGTATTTGGTCATATCAACTTCAATTTCGTGCATGCTGACTAAATGCTGAACTTGAGAACTCAATCAAAAACCTTCCGGAGATGAATTCCATGAAAATAATAAATAAAAATGGGTTATAAAAAATCTCAAAACAATAAATTAAGATGGGTAGTAAAGGTTAAAGCATGTTCAACACCCTCAGTTATTAGAGAAAAGAGGATTAAAACTACTTTGAGATTCCATATCACCCCATTATGGATGGCCTGGATGTGGAAAAGGGGGGAACTCTCATACACTGCTATGGAACTGTAATGTAGTCACTTTGGAAGTCAGTCTGGAGGTCTCCCAAATCACTCCAAACAGAACCATCAAATGACCCAGCTACACCACTGCTGGCCATGTACCCAATGGACTTCATAGCCTGCTACAGAGATACTTGTTCATCCATGCTGCTCTATTCACAATCACTAGGAAATGGAATCAGCTCAGGTGCATAGTGCATATTATGGATTTTTTAAAACATGGTAAATATATGGGATGGAATATTAATCAGCTGCAAAGAAAAATGAAATCATGAAATTGGATGTGAATTATGAATTTTAACAATTATCCCTTTCCAGCTATTGACCACATGGCCAACGCAGTAAGAGAAGCTGGGAAATGTAGTCTTTTCATCTAAATGATAATGCATCTGAATAGTGATGAAGGACCTTATTATAGAGGACTGGGTAGGATGTGTACTGAGGGAATGATTGATCATGTGCTATCATGTCATAAACTTTAAATTTAAAATTGTTGTGGAGTTGAGTTAACACTACAAAGTACTTGCTCACCATATGCAAGACATGGGTTTGATTCCAAGAATTACAAAATAGTTCTTTATGCACACACAATACACACATACATGCATACGTGCTCACAGGCATACACAGAGGGGGAGTGAGAGAGAGAGGTGGGGGAGTGAGTTCTCTTTCCAAATAGTGTATATTTAGATCTTTTATTTACCAAACATTATTGGAAGTAACACAAACCTATAAAGCCAAATTTTGCCTTTATAGATACTGAACTCTAATGATTTATTATTTTAATTTCAATAAAAGCTGGGAGAATAGGCTCATCTTCTTTTATATCTAAATTTTCTGTTGTAAGCCAAGGAAAGGATGTGTTATGCCATGACTTGACAATTCTATGACTTGACAATCCTTGGAAAAATCAGAATGCCCTGCCTTTTGACATGTTATACACAATTTTATTGGTAGAATAATATAATGAAACAATATGTAGGTATATATAATACGGTGTGTGTGTGTGTGTGTGTGTGTGTGTGTGTGTGTGATTAAGGACCTGCTACTCTCCTGTATGACACTTAGTGCAAAGACAGCAAGGCTAAGAGGCTCCCTGGGTCCTTCATTGGGATTATCTTTGGTTATTTGTTCATGAAACATTGGAACTCCCCATGTAACATGAGCCCACTAGTTTGTGTACATTTCTCATGATGGATAGCATATGGTGTAACTTTGTACTACTAAGGAAAGGAAAGTAGAACTTAGCCTATGGGTGCATCCACCTGCCTCTGTGTGTGTCTCTCTCTAATGTCAAGTAGTGAAGTAACAACTCTTCAGCTCTTCGGTGTAAGAACACAGGAGAGGTACAATTATACTATACAAATCTTGGCTTTCTACACCAACTGTCTGTCAGCCAGTTAAGTACATGCCTTAAATAGTATTTGGTATCTATAATAGAAAAATAATCTTAATTACCACATAGGCAATTTTAAAAGTAAAGAATGTCACATAAGACATATATTCAAATATACATGTATGTATTATGTATATATTTTAATCTGTCAAATGTCATCAGAAATGTTCTCAGATGACTGATGAAGTGTGGACCATTGGAGAGGACTGAGCTGTTATATAACCAGTGAACACAGTAATGAATATCAGCATTTTGGAAAGATGATCATTCAAAAGTATTTAGTTTGTAGAACATAAGCATGTTGACTTTTTCCCAAATCTCTTTGCCATGAAAGGAGATATGCCCCCAAAGGAGAGTGTATGGTGTAGTTTTCTGCCCTAATAAGACACACAGGAAACTCAATACTAAACAGAATGCTGTGAAGGCGATTTCCCTTGCAAAGGGTGGCAGCCCAAGCCTCCTTCAAGCAAACAGCCTTCTCTGTCATAACAGAGATTTGATTTTCATGAATCCTTTTATTTTTTCACTAGTGGAAAGAGCTGAAGTTGTTCTCAGTGGATAAATACATATCTCTTAAGCATATGTTTTTGTTAGACTTTTCACTGTTGGATGGTTTCAAAGTCGAGCTCATCTTAACAATTGTGGGCTGGTCATAAGAGTTGAAGATTCTGTCTGAGATATATGTTTCTCTTCTAGGAATGTTGCTGGATCTTAGCACTATGTGAAGAATGGACTGGGGAAATAGAGTGGGAGAAGAAGTGGTGGATGATAGATGGAAGCTCCAGAAGAGAACTGCTGACAGTCAAACAAAGTTTATGATATGAAGTTGCTTACATACAGAGGCAAATATTTAGCTGAATGTATGACACACTACAGGCCATCGCTACTTGCTTTCTTTAGTCTTTTGCTTTTTAAGAGATTACTCCACATTGTTATCCTGACTTGCCTTCAATAAGAATTAAGACATTGAGTTCAACAATGACTTTTCTGGTTATGCAAGAGGTGAAAGACCTTGGCTTGGGGAAAGCTAGCAGATGGAAGAGTTTTATATCACAAGAAAAGGATTTAGAAATACATTCTCTGAGAAGAACTTACAGGCCTACATAACTTATGAGTTTCCTCTGTTTCATGACTCCAGGACATATGTCCTAGAGAGACAAGAGTAGACACTGAGCATTCTGATGATGTATGACAAGCACCTAAGGGAGGTGACAAGAAAAGGGCTTTCCAGAGCCAGGCTAGGACTCTCCTTACACACTAGTTTGCCTCTTCTGTACTCCAGTGCTCTCCCAAAACTCCTGGAGGCTCCTGCTCCAAAATACTGCCTGATATTCTGTCCCTATAGGTCTCAAGTCCCTAGCCTTCATCCAGTTGGAATCCCACCTCTCTCCAGGTATATCCTTAGTAGACACAGAAGGAGAGTTTGCATTGATGAATTGGGTCTTCAGTGAGGACTGGAGGCAGCTGAGTTTCACTTCACCATTGTCAAATTGCCTGCATCTGTTGAATATGCCTTTTCCTTACACTATACATTCTGAAGCCTGAAGAGCTCATGTTACAGGAAACATGTCTATCAGAGAAGAAAATATGTTAGGTCAATTTAAAGGAGTTTATTTGCCTTTGGATGCATTAGAAGAAGGTATGGAAGGTGGGAAGATGTGAGAGATAGGAAGGCATGGGAAGTATGAAGACTTTGGAGGTGAGAAAGCATGGGAAATGTAGGAAGGCATGGGGGTGAGAAGGAATTGGCAATGGGGAGGCATGTGAAGTGAGAAGGAATGGAAGGTGGGAATGTATGACAGGTGGGAAGGTAGGACAGGTGGTAAGGCATTATAGGAAGATGTAGGAGGTGGGGACACATGAGAGCTAGGAGTGCATGGGAGGTAAGAAGGCATGGGAGTAGGAAGGCATTGTGGGAAGGTATGGGAGGAGGGCAGACCAGAGATAGTAATTACAAGTGCAGATGGAAAAATGTCCTGGCTTTCCATCTGTGATGTTTTTTCCCCCAGAAGACCAGCTGCCTAAGGATGACTGGAGCAAAACTCCATGGCTACTTCTCAGTCATAACCTTGTGTGTTTGCCATGTTTTGTTGGCTCTGTTTGTACTACACAGTTCCAAGAAAACAATTAACATGCCCTATTTGACTATTGCTGCTGATGCTATTCTATCCAATTGAGATTTATCACACACTCCAATCCAAGTCATTTGTATCCTCTGAATGATGACAAGATGGAATTAGTGAATAAGACAAAGATGCCATATATTCAAATAGTTTTTAAAATTCAGTAAGTATTTTTTTTTATTAAATGAATCAAGACTTTAGAATCCCAAACTATGGGTAGGTTTAAATTAATGTATCCTCCTTACCAAATCCTCATATCTTATGGGATAGTATGGAGCCATGGAGAGGCAATCATATGGGAATCAATGGGTTTCAGTCCTCCATGGAACCTTGAGCTTTCTTGGAAAGATCTACTCTTTACTAACTTAAATTGTGTCCAAAAGCACCCAAAATGTTTGTGGTGGCAAAGTCCATGGGGGTCACAGGAAAGGATGCCTTATCTAGGAAGCCTGCTTCCAGAACATGTACGCAAGGCATAGCCTTTCTTTGCTAGTTCTAAATGTACCTCCTTAATGAAGTGTGACTCTTACTAGAACACAATATTGATTTTTCCATGTCCTGTTTTTATCAAGTCCCCATCAAAACACCATTGCTGTAGGCACCTGCTCAGAAGCAGCCCAATGAGTCAACCAGGAGGACTTTGTGTTCCTATACAATGAACATGAGTTCTCCTTTTTCCTCGCCTAATACTGTATTTGTATCCTACCAAGCTGCAGATGAGTACTGCGTGCAAACAAAAATGAATTGACTCTATCACCATTAATTTCAGGATCCAAAGGCTGATGCTCTTTGTTCTTCCTGTACAACAATTATTAATAGTAAGAGAAAACCAGGACACCAGTGTGGATAACCAAATATTTTGCCTGTTGAATTGAAAGTCAATGTAATCAGGAAAATGCTCTCCTGCCCAGCACGGATGCTGGCAATGTCCATCATGCTATGGGTGGTCCCCGATCATACACTTTGCTTCCTATGAGTTTCACTTCCTGTATCTCTGTAACAGAAGAAGAAAATGCAAGACAATGATGATCAGCTCATTTTCTGGTTGCCTTCTATCCGAATAATCATGGTAAGTCAACAAGAAAATGGGAAATTATGAATATTATTTCAGATCTACTAATAGGACAATTCAATTAACTGAATGTTATAATGCCACACACAAAAGATAAAATTTTAGATACAATGTCAGGAAATGTTTCCTCATAATGGGAAATATTTGACTAATGAACTGGACCCAGAGAGAATACCTACAAGTTCCCCTAGTCATGGCACTTCAAATTATACTTAACCCCTAAAACATAAGCTGGGTTCCTATCTATATCTGAATTTCCCATTGGTCTTCTTCAGCCTGACCACATGATACTGAGCAAAACCATTCTCTTTTGACTCTGAGTGGCACATGAATAGATTGCTGGTAGACATGCTGCTCTGGTCTTATTTGAGCTTTTTAAATTTGCAAGCAGAGATCCTCCTTGCAAATGCTTCATACAATCCCAGGAAAACAGAAGGTTTTAACAAAGGTACTGCACTAACAAAGGTTCTTTTTGTTCTTGTGCCCTTGATTTATATCTTTCACAGCTTTGAAGTTTAACTATGAGACAAGACTTCTTGTTTCCTGAGAGGATGAGGACGTTGAGTAAGCCCCCAGAAACATACAATTACTTTTAGTAAACATCAAAACAACACTACCTCCTGAACACACTCAGTGCGTGGTCCAGTGTTGTTACTGGGTGATAGGTGGCTCTTTACATATGGAGACTCCTGGCTCACATCACAAACAATTCATTCTACAAGGAGAAAGTCTCACCTGTTTCACTTTCCATGCTCATCTTTCTATAAACAGTTGAGCATATTCTTATGTTTAAAGACCTAAACAGCTTAGATGCACATTGAACTGATACTACAGTTTAAAAAGCCATGGCTTCAGAAATATTGGAACATCCAGAAGGGATGGACAACACCAAGGAGAGAATGCCTTCCAGATACAACAGGACTGCTGCGCATATGAACTTACACTGTGACAGCATACACAGAATCTGCAAGGTTCAGTCCACACAGGGTCCCATCACCAAGAAGGGGACATGGACATGCGCTCCCATCCCCAGCCAGGAAGCTAGTTCCAACTGGCCACCACCTGAAAAGGAAAAATAAATTTTCCTTCAGTGGGATTTCCCTTGATGGTAGGCCTCACACCCAGAAGTAACTGATCCTGAAAAATGAACTCAGTGGTATTTCTGTAGATATTTTGTTTCACATGGTTGTGTTTGGGCATTATTTTGCTTACCAAACTTTTGCTTATCTATGGTTTCCTACTTCATGTTTTTAAAGGTTTGGTTGGGTATGTGTGCTTCTTATGCTTTTTGCTTGGTTTTTATTCTTATTTGTTTAGTTATTTCATTTGCCTGCTTGGTTTCCAAAGAATGAAAGACAAAAGACATGGAGTAGGAAGGTGGGAAGGTTAGGAGGACCTAGGAGGAGCTGAGTGAGGGGAAACACTGATTATCATTGTTGGCCCTGTTGGAGTAAGTATGTCACTGTGAGTATGGGCTTTAAGACTCTCATCCTAGCTGCCTGGAAGCCAGTATTCTGTTATCAACCTTCAGATGAAGATGTAGAACTCTCAGCTCCTCCTGCACCATGCCTGCCTGGATGCTGCCATGTTCCCACCTTGATGATACTGGACTGAACCTCTGAATCTGTAAGCCAGCCCCAATTAAATGTTGTCCTCATAAGAGTTGCTTTGGTCATAGTATCTGTTCACAGCAGTAGAACCCTAAACTAAGACAATATATTGTATGAAGGTAATTTATTTCCAAAATATAAAAAGTAAAATAAAAAAATTAAAAGCTATGGTTTAGAGAAGATGCTCCATCATAGTCTGGATGTTTTAAGGACATCTCACTACCCATTTCCTTCCATTTTCAGCTCAGAAAGTATTGTGCACTTAAATCTACTCCGTAGTGAAAATAAGCCCTTCAGTGAGAATGCATTGGCCCTTTGATTAAAAAAAAATTGTTCAATATTTTTACCAGTACACTAGTAGCTGAGGGTTTTATTTATTGGATAGCTTGTTCAGAAACTGTGTATCCTGCATTTAATCAAACCTTACATGAGGTTGATTAAGGTTTTGAAATAAAAACCCTGAAGAAAGGAATTAACCCATATCCTCATAACAGCAGCCCCTCAGAGAAGATGCAGGCAAGCTGGCTACCATTACAGGTAGAAATTCCATACCACCAGTGCTTAGCTTGAACCACTGGATCATATGAGAAAATGGGACCCTGCGATCAGTCTCTCTGGTTGGCAAGGAAGGGAAGGAGCTAAGTATTTGTGGAAGTACTACTGATAACTGAATACTGGCACAAGCATTGTACAATCACTAGTTAGGTCATCCCTGTCAACTCATGTTAGGAAGTGGGGTCTAGCCCTTGGAGCACCAGGAGATAACTCCTCACTCACCTTGCTGAGTGAGAAGCACTCTTTGACTAGTCGTTATGCCTATGATCTAAAAATAAGGTAGGCTTTTTAACTGGGGGAAATCGTGCAGGCGACCTAATTCTTCAGCTTTCATCTCAGGTAAATTAGCAATAGGTGTTAGAATCAATGACTATGGTAATTACTCACAATATTTTCTTCACACATAGAATAATTTATGACTACTATTCACATATATACATCTGGAAAGTATGCGTATCCCAAGGAATACAGATCATTCCCCTCCCTTTGTCATTTTGAGTTAGAAATCCTGCAAGGTCTGGGCCATATGCCTATAATCCCAGAAAACAGATGGCTGGGGCAGAAGGATTTCTATGACTTCAAGGAAAGCCTAGGCTACGTAGTGAGTACAAGGCCAACTTGTCATGTGTAGAGATGCTGTATTTCAAAAAAGAAAAAGAAAAGAAATCCTGTCACAAGAAAAAAAAAATGGCACTGACATTTCAAAGACAAACTCTCTCCTGGATAGTTGTTTAGAGCTCCTTCTTCTAGGCCACCCACAGAGCCACCTTCCTTTAACATGGCTCATTCAAATACAAACACGCTCTGTTTCTGGGGTAGCAGTGTTCAATCTCTTGTGTTCTGTAACCTACAGAGCTTTCCAGTGGCCCATCAATACCCCCAATGTTGTGTTCTTGCCTATCTACTTGATCTTGAAATGCCAGTTATGCCTTCATACATTGCTCAAATCAATCATGGCTCCATCTATGCTCTCTCTGACTCATTTGATGTTCAAAAGTTGTTTCTTTTCAAAATTTGGATATAATAAATGCATAAATAACAAACAGCAAGACCCATATGTTACTAAGGGTATAAGATTAGCAGAATAAAGAGATTCACACTTCACTCATAGTTTAAGGATGAGTCTCCAAGGCAAGGTGAAAGTCAGTTCATGACATGCTCTTCTTCAGTCCATTCAGGTAAACTGGGAGAAAGCAGCCAAACCCTAGTCAAATAATTACAGCCTACTAGTGCACAGGGAGTGCAGAGTGGAGGATGGGAGCCAGAGGTGGGTGGGTTCTTCAGGTCTCAATTTCTTTTGCTCTGCACAGTTGAGAAGGACAGAAACTATAAAATTAATTTATCCTGTATTAGTTTTTACCTTTCCCTGCCTAGCAACTTGTTCTTATTCCTTTATAGTCAGTGTGGTCAGGCTCTTTAGAAATTTGCCACAAATGGAAATACCACAAATAGAAAGAATTCATACAGAGGTATTGATGATTCAGGAAAATAATTATCCCAAAGCATGTATTTTTTAACTATTGTAAGTATGATATGAGGAATTGTGCAGTTTAATTGACATAATTGCCCAACAACCTTATCTCTGTTGATGTTATCCTCAGATGATGATGGTGGGTGAGGAGTGCATGCAGGGACAGTGGAGATGCGTTACAGTTATCTGAAATCAGACCATGAAGGCTACTATGTTCAGTGTACACCCCTCAAAACTCTGAGACTAGCGAAGTAGCATCTTTTCTAAATGGTGTTCCAGCTAGTGAATCCAGTGTCAGTTTAAGGCCCCATAGACCTTGGTCTTCTCCCTGACCATTACTGAATCCAGGAGCCAGTGATTTCTGGAGATGTTTCTATGTACACTCAAGGATGGATTCAACCCATGGAAAGTACTGCAACAACGTCCCACAAAAAGCCACATGAATGACCATAAGTTGAAGCAACAGCTTCTACTGGTGATTTGTCTTGTAATAGGATCAGTGCTTCAGAGTGTTCACACAACTCCAGGACATGGATTAGCCTGAAGCACAATATCCATGATTTGACAGAAACAAAATCAGAGTGATTTTGTGAGTTTTGTTTTGTTTTGGTTTGGTTTTGGTTTTTTGTTGTTGTTGTTGTTGTTGTTGTTGGGTTTTTTTGTTTTTTGTTTTTTGGGTTTTTTTTTTGTTTGTTTGTTTGTTTTTGTCTCGGTCATGTATAACTTCCTGAGGTTTGATTTTTACTTATTCTGTCTTGGTCATATATAACTCCCTGAGGTTCTATATTTCTGAGCCAGTGTTTCCATCCCTACAGCTTATATAATAATGCTCACACATGCCTCCCCACCCAGAGGCTGTGAGCATTAACTGACAGAGACACACAAAACACAAGCAATGGACTACATCCACTACCTTTCTGATTCCTTTTCTTCAGTGTTTCTCTGTTTAACCCAGTGGATGAATCATAAAAATGTTCCATCATAAATGGTAATATCAAGTTATGTGCTCAACTCCCTACCTATCTCATCTGTGCTGTGGTAGATAACTTAGTTGCTCCAGATTGTTTCCAAAAGTGAACAAGAAACAAACCAAAATAATGGTTCTGTCATTCTGCCTATATAAGGGACTGTTAATAAAAAGTGGGTTGGGTACCAGAAGTGATGTTAACAGCACCAGGTATATGGTGAATGCTGTACCAAAACTGTCTATTTCATCACTTGTTGTAGTAGCCTCTCCTTCTAAAAAACCAGACACAAAGTACTCATCTAACAAAATGATGAATTCAATAACAAATGAATAACAAAACTCTTTGTGTGGCATAATTTACAATGTTACATATTAACTAAGGAAGTTTTGGAAACTCCCCTAACATCTCTGAACCTTTTTCAAATTGAGATGCAGTATGACCAGTATGATGCATCTTATATATAACCTACTTGGTAAAAACTGTGAGCTACCTCCCCACTTCTGAGACCAAAACACTTGAGTCATGACTGCACTTCTGATTTAGACTCAATCCTGAAGAACTTGGCAATCCCTATTGTATTGCTGCCCTGCCAAATTAGGAAGACCATGAAGAATTGTGAGAATTCTACTCTAGGTGCATTCAATTGAGTCCATGCATACATTCATTCATCCTCTTGTCTTCAGAGAAATTACCATCATATGTTAGTCAGATTCTGAAAGTTAGCCATGAAAGTTGAAGTCACTCTAAATATGCATAGTGTAAGGGATTTGATTCAGAACACTGTTGGCTGCATGATAGAAAGGATGAGTAAATCACTGGAGGACTCAGGCAAATATAATTGATTATCATAGCAGGAGGAGGCTGCACCACCAGGATGAGCAGACCAAACAGGAGGTAGTGCTGTGTGACTCACACATCTAAGTGGGGTGTCCAGCCCTGTTGGGACAAAAGTAAGCTGACAGCCAAGATGGAGGGCCCTCTGCCCACCTTAGTCATCACCTTATATTTGTCATCTATAGGAACCACTGTGATGAGAGTGATCATTCCCAGGGACCTAAACCTAATGCTTCTATAGCAAATGGAATGAGGAGCAAGAATAGTTAGGAAAGTGGATGAAATGCTGACAGGAACACCTGTGGACACAGTTCAGCTCCAGTGAACAATGATGGCTAACCCCCCATACTTGGAAACAGAAAATTCATTTCAGGAGATCTAAAAACATAGCACAGATTTAACAAAGGGGGGAATCTGACTTGTCAGTAAAGATCTATTGAAGTTTTCTGTCAAGTTTCTCAGCTCAAACTTGTGTCTTACAAAATGCTAAGGGTAAGCATAACATTGCAGGACACATGAGAACACTCTTCTCTTACACCACTTTATTTTATGGGGTGGCTGGCTTCCAGAGGTAAGTAAGTAAGTAAGATCTATTCTCAACCATAAAAAAAAATGTTTACAACAGTTTCTGGCCTTGTATTTTTAAGCATTTAATGAAATGTAAGGTAGGTCTGATTTGTATAAATTGTTCCCAGAAGTTAGTTCTGCATCTGACAAATTGTGATAATCTACTGTGATTCAATATGCATTGGCTTTAGCTTTGTGTGATACCCAGTGCAGAATAGATACTTGCTTCCTCCAGGAATTTATGGTTGATTTTATAATGAATGTCAGACAAGTAAAATAGAAAAATGTGTCATTAAAATATAGCATCTTAAAAATAAATTTATTTTGCAACAATATTGATTAACATGGAAGATAAATGTTAAATAAAATAAACCAGATATATAAAGACAAATGTCAGGGATGGGGATATGCTTAGCCAGGAAAATATTGGCCTTGTATTCATGAGGACCTGAGTCTGGATATCCAGCACCCATGCAAAAAGCCGGATGTGATGGCATACAGCTAAAGTCTCAGCTCTGGAGCTCACTCAGCCAGCCAAGCTGAATAACTGAGGGACCCTGACTTGAAAATTAAGGTAGAGAGCAACCTGTGACCTCTATGTGCATTTATATACACATACAATGTATCTGTACATACACAAACCTTATATATATGTGTGTGTATATGTATATATGTATATATACACACACATACATATATATGTATGTGTGTATATGTATGTATGTATATGTATACATATATATGTATGTGTGTATGTGTGTGTATGTATGTATGTATGTATGTATGTATGTATGTATGTGTGAGTCTATGTGTCTGTCTGGCAGCCTGTCAGTCTCTGTGTATGTATGTATGCATATATATATATATATATATATATATATATATATTCTCACTCTCTTATATGTGTGTGTGTGTGTGTGTGTGTGTGTGTCAGTCTGTAAGTCTGTGTCTCTGTGTCTGTGTTTATCTCTGCCTCTGCTTCTGTCTATCTGTATGTATGTATGTATTTATTATATCTCTTTCATACACACACACATGAGAGAGAGAGAGAGAGAGAGAGAGAGAGAGAGAAAGAGAGCATAAGACCTCTCCTTGCTGATGCCACAGTAATTAAGGAAGATAATAGCATCCTTTCAAAATCTGTCAGGGCCATATAGAATCTCCTTCAAAAACAAAAGAAACAGAATCACAGAAGCCTTGGCTTGAAGGCATCTATCTTCTCACTCAAAGCCTCTGACTTTCCTCTCCTAAATAGTTCACACTGAGTTGACTATATTTTCTCCATTCTTGTGTATGTCATAGTCTCTTTTAATATATTTCTTATTCTGTTCTTCAGCTGCCTCTGTGAAGTGAAACAACCTTAGAATAATAACCAAGGATTTCACTTCTATCTTCCTCTTCAGTCTACTGAGTTTGCACTTAGAAGATGTATGTGAGCACCCAGGAAAAGACAGAGGCAAGAACAGCTTCAGTAGACTTGAAATGGGTGGAATCTGAGCCCAGTTGTCTCCTGACCAGTTCTTATAGTGAGAAGAGAAAAGTATTGGTGTGTCTACAGCCTTTGCTTCACCTCATTTCTACTCTCAGAATTTGGGATAGGGACACTAACTTTGACACTTTAATTAAAGAGATTTCTATGCACTTCGGAGGCAGAGGCAGGCAGATTTCTGAGTTCAAGGCCAGCCTGGTCTACAGAGTGAATTCCAGGACAACCAGGGCTACACTGAGAAACCCTGTCTCAAAAAAACAAGAAAAAGAGAAAGAAAGAAAGAAAGAAAGAAAGAAAGAAAGAAAGAAAGAAAGAAAGAAAGAAAGAGAAGGAAAGGAAAGGAAAGAAAAGAAAAGAAAAAAGAGACTTCCATTACACACTACATTTCTCCACTGAAAAGAGACTGTTTCTTCCCCTGTGTAAGAATCAAGCAACTGGTGTAAAGACACTTGACCCCTGAGTACACAGTGTCTTTCCTCATGGAACTCTTTTCATGACCAGATCCCATCCATGAATCACCAGGTAGCCATCAGTATCATGGTGGCTGTGTCATGACAATCATCCATTATTTCTTCAGCATTTATGGAAAAATATTGACCATTTCTGTAGGGACAGGTTTTCCTGCTCCATTTTTGGTAGTCAGTCATTAGAGATCTATGTTATCCCTGTGTTTCTTTTAGACAGGAACAGTTCTGACAAAATGTCACACAGCACTCATCTACTTCAATAATGTCTGCGTGTCAGGCCTAAAAACCTAACCACGGACGTGAGGCATATACTTCAAAGGGAACCAGTCTCCTGGGGTATTCAGTCGCTGACATCTCTTAGCTCTGATGTGTTCTAGATTGGTCTCTGCTAAAGTCTGTAGAGAGGTCTGCATGCTCTCTTTATTCAGGCATATAGGTGCCCTAAAAAATATTTTGTTATTAGCTTATACTGAGATTAAACATTATTTCCTGGATTCCACAGTGTTTCAATGACCCTAATTGATTTCCTACCTGTAATTAGCTTGGAATTTTTACAAAGAAGCTGTCTTACCAGATAGGGTGTCTCCAAAGTTAGAGATAACAGTCAGGCACTAATTATCAGAACAGTCCCACTCAAGGTAGAATTTTTTTCTAACCAGAGAGAAGTTGTAGGTCTTATATCGTCACTAATTATCTAGGTTACAGCCAAGAATAATCTCAAGGACTGCTAGAATGGGACCTCCAGGTTCTTGCCTCAGACAGACCCAGAGAATTTATCTTGGGGTTGCCAAGATAGCCTAGCAGGAAGGATACTACTGCTCCTCCGCTTTGCACCTGGCTGTTTGATCTTACTGACTTTGATGTGACCACTACCTGCCTACGTGACTTCTAATATTTTCCCTGTTTCTGTATACTATATAAACTTGATTTTACTTTGTATAATTACACTCAGATACCACACTCCCTTGTGTTGTTTCTGTTTGACATTTCTTCACCAATGCCTTGTCAACCTGACTAGGATCCTGTTTCCCCCACGGGTTGCCCAGACTGGCTGAAGAAAGGGCAGCCAGTGACCAACCAACTTGGGTTGGAAACCCTGACACTATTACTGATGCTATGTTGTGCTTGCAGACAGGATTCTTGCATGCCTGCCCCCTGAGAAGCTTTACCAGCAGCTGACTGAGACAGATGCAGATACAGCTAACTGTTGGACTGAAGTCAGAGATCCTTATGGAAGAGTTAGGGGAAGGATTAAAGAAACTGAAGGGGATTGCAACTCCATAGGACAAGTAATTTTATCAACTAACCTGGACCCCTGGGAGCTCCCAGAGACTAACCTACCAACCAAAGAGTATACATGGGCTGGTCTGTGGCCATATGTAGCTGGGACTGCCTTGTCTGACCTCAGTAGAAGAGGATGCACCTAATCCTGTAGACACTTGATTCCCCAAGGAAGGGAGATGCAGATTGGGGGTTAAAGGTAGGAGCAGGTAGGTGAGGGGGTAGATGGATGGGTGTGTCAGGGAGCACCCACCCAGAGGCAAAGGGGGGAGGAATGAAAAATTCTGGGAAGGGCGGCAATATTTGGAATGTAAATAAATAAAATAATTTTTAAAATATCTTTTATTCTTAAAGGTATGAATTTGTGGTTCAAAAGCCTTTTGAGATACAGACACCTAGAGAGCATTGACCTAAAGAGGGAGGGGCACATGTGTATGAACACATAGAGGAAAACACACAGCAGATACAGTATACCTGCCTTGTGCATATAGATGCATCTCTTAAATCCATTGATAGACAAACTCCTGGAGCAGCTGTGAAGCTATTTCTGGCTCTGAGATGTGATCATGCTTCTATGTCTGTTTAAATGATTTGAAATGAAGCAGATGGCCAGCATATTGAAACAGACATGACAGGTGGGGTCGGCTCTCATTGATTAGACATTTCTTAGAAAGCATGCTTGGTTCTGATTTTAACATAACACAAATGCTTTCAACCATAAGCTTAAAGCTATTTTCTGTATTAATATTCAGAAAGCTATAGAAACTCTCCCTTTGCCTCTGTCTCATTCTTTTGATCCCTACGGATGGCATGAGATAGAAGTGGTGTGGGATGTAGGATGGTGTGGGGTTGAGGATAGTGTGGGATGTAGGATGGTGTGGGGTGGACGATTGTGTAGAATGAAGGATGGTATGGTAGGGATTGCTAACTTCAAGAGGCTGAGAGTGAAAGCAATGTAACTTCAGAATATACTCCTTCTTAGGTCATTACTGATCAAAATAACACACAGAACTCTCCCAAGAAGCACTTACAGAGAAATTTTTCTTTATTTAACATGTTCAACCCTGGAAAGAGCTAGTTTTTGTTTTAAACTTTGAGTTCCTAGAGACTGGACATCCAGTCCAATCTCTAGCATGTAAGCCTCATGATTAGCACTGCATGCAGTGATGTTGGCCATGTTAGTTGGCCAGCATACATCATACCCTGCATCTCTCAATCCTCATCAGAGAAGCTTCTTTTGACAGTAGATGGCAATTAACATAGAGATATACAATGATTCCAGGTACATCAAGTGAGAGCCTGGAATATTCTACCATAAATGAGACACTTAGAATGCACACCTCCCACCAGAGATGGAGACAATCATGGAAGAGAGTGTAGAATGAGTGTAAGAACCAAAGGCAGTGGATGACTACAGGGAAACTGTTCTCAGCCACAGAAGGGAAGATGAACTGGTGGTTGTGACCTCATGCATAAGACCTGACAAAATGTCAGACAAAATGTCAGTGATGTGGGCAAAGTAGGCATAAATCTCATCCTTAGACAAGGAGCCATTGTCAATTAATAGCTGCTGGAAGAAACGGAATCAGTTTTCTTTATCGGTGTTGTGGTGATTTGAATATGCTTAGACCAGGAAGGGGCACTATTTGGAAGTGTGGCCTTGTTGGAGAAAGTGTAGGAATGGGCTTTAAGACCCTCATCCTAGCTGCCTGGAAGCCAGTCTTCTCCTGTCTGCCTTTGGATGAAGATGTAGAACTCTCAGTTCCTCCAGCCCCACATCCGCCATGCTACCTCCTTGATGATAATGGACTGAACCTCTGAACCTGTAAGCCAGCTTCAATTAAATGTTGTCCTTTATAAGAGTTGCTTTAGTCATGGTATCTGTTACAGCAGTAAAACCCTAACTAAGACAGGAGTAGTCCCTTGTAGTCAACCATGCTCTGATGGATGACCACCACAGCCAAGAATACATGAGCAGCACCAATGAATTTCATGGTTGTTTTTTGTTTGTTTGTCTGTCTGTCTGTTTGTTTGTTTTATGAAGACATTAATTTTGGTGGTTAGGAAAGAAAGGGAAGATCTGGGAGGAATAAACATAGAAGGGAAAGAGAGTATAAAAATACTCAAAGTGAATTATATGAAATTTTCAAAGAATTAATAAAAAATATTCTAAAGTATGAAAAACTCTTTATTTTTGTTTATTTGTATGTGCCATGTATGGGGGACTGGAGCTACAGGGAGTTGTAAGGCCCATGTTGTGGGTAATGTTACCTTCTGAACCATCTCTCCAACACAAGAAACCCAAAGTTACTATGGAAATCTTTCTTGCTATAATGTCTTTGGAAAGCAACACTAAGGTTTAAATATGAAATGTCTCCTCTACCTCACATGCTGAATGCCTGGTCCCCAGCTGATGGTGATATTTGAGATGTTCTGGAAACTTCTTTACTAGCTCAATAAAGATCACTGAGCAGATGATTTGGAGGATTGAAGTGGATCCTTGGCCCCTTGCCGACTCTGCATCCTGTCCACCATGAGATGAACATCATTTTCTTTCACCTCTTATTACTATGTCTTTCTCTCCTTCTGTGGCTCCAAAGTCAAGGGACGAGGAGGAATTTGAAATCTTGAGCTGAAGTAACTTCTTCCTCAGGCACATATATTTTGAACTGTGAAGTTTTTTAAAGGAAAATTTACTCTGTCTTTCTAATTATCCACAATGGAAAAGGGATTTTAAAAAAGTCATCTGATGTCCACTAATGCATAGCTGGTTAAGCAAGTTCTGTTTGTTCAGTGGAACAATGTGTGGATTCATAATGGAGGAAGGATGCTGCTTGCTCTCCACAACTTTGTTGTGTATTAATAAGCTTTGCTCCATTCTTGAGTGGGCATTTTTATTAAAACTGCTACAATAGCAATGGACCTGCAGGCATATTGGAGGGGTAGAGTGTTTTCTATCTCACAAGGAAACCAGTAGAATCATCCTGAACCCATAATTGCCGATGAATCCCAACTCAAAACTGGTAATGTGACTGTCCTCTGTTAGTCCTAGCCTGTTCCTGAAAAGTCCACTGGATGGCACTTACTGAATTGAGAGATCTGCTTGCTACTATGCACTCATTGCTGAGGGCCTCTTTTGCATCTTACACACACCTATACCTATACCTACACTCACACGCACACACACACACACACACACACACACACACACACTACACTTGATGAATATCCACTACGGGGAAGACTCTTGCTAGATACATAATACTAGCATTAAAACAGAGACAGAGATAAAGCCCAGCTGGCATTGCCATCTTGTTTAAGCACACAGTATCATCACTATGCAGTGAATATACCCTTCTTTGGGAAAATAATTCCATTTTAAAAATTGGAAGTAATCATAAAAATAACTTGAATAATAACCAAATAACAATTTAATGAAATAATTATTATTTCAGTAGTTCAAATAACAGGTCTTCTGATGTGGTCATAATTGTACTAATGTGGAGAGGCTGTGTCACCCAGGCAGCAAGACAAAGCTCAGTTCACTGTGGGGTGCTCCTATGTCCAATTTCTTTCCTGAGGCTTTGGCGGCTATTTTCTGTTTTACTTCTTTTTCTTTTCTTTTCTGGAAAAAGCATCTAAGCCCAAGTAGGTCAAGACAGTTAAAAAGAAAGTCATTTTAGCCACTTAGTGAGAAAATTTGTTGAAAGTGAATTCTCTGCTGCCCAAAAAGAACAAAAATAACAGTTGTGTAATACTGCAATTTTTTCAAGTATAGGTTTGTGCATATTCTTTATTCTTGAAGTCCGTGAGGAGGGAGCTCCCCACTGCCCTTGTAGTTACATCTCCTCTATTTACTCTCCTGTGTTACAATGGTCACTTTATTAGTAAGCAGATATCTGAGTGTATCTTTTATGAATGTGAATCCCTACTGATTTAGAATAAACTGAGTAACAATTATTCATCCATAATTTCGCAGAAAGGATTCCATCAATATGTACTATATATGACTTGATCATCTCATTGCTTTAACAAATCTTATAATTATCTAAGGAGAATTGAGGAAAGAGATACTTCTTTTTAAATTACAAAAATCTTGAGCTTGGAAGATTCAAACCAGAGGTTCCTTGTGCCTGTGCTTTTGGAGTTGTGCATTAAGATATATTTTTTCAATTAAAAAAAAAACGTAATTAAGGCTGACTGGAAACAATCCTTTGTTCATTTTCTCCCTTGCATTCTTGGATGGCAACCTTCAGAATATTTCCCAGTAGACCTTAAGTCATTATTTTTATAGAAAAGGCCAATCCAGTCCTGCCATGGTGTTCTGTTCTGTACTTATTACCCAGTAGATGCTGGCTGTGGTGGAGATGGGTGGTAAGAGCTGAATGGTAGATGCTAACTGGAGCACTGTAGAGGCTGAGAAGGGCAGCTGGCCCTCCCCCACAGGGCTCATCTGAGACGCAGACCTGAAGCTGGCATGTCCTACTTTGTGCTCCAAATCCATGAAAAGGACTAACAGAAAATACTGTCAGGGGGGTGGCAGGGGGAAGCTTGTGAGACTTCCAGTAATCCTCTCGAGAAACCAGAGAGAAGTTCTAACAGGGAATTCACAGAGCCAGGAACTTGGAGGTAAAATTGGATTGAGCCAGCATTGTATCAACTACCTCAAACATAAGACTCTTTAGTTATTGGAAGGAGGCTCCACGAGACTCAGCATGTGATAATAGGAGGTGAAAACATCTGTCATGCAGGAAGCTCCTTAAGACTTAGAAGGTTCTGGAACTCCTACAGTAATAGGTTTCCATATTTTTTTTTCCAAAAGACTTTCTGCCTTATTGAAGAATTTTGTTTATTTTTGATTTCTGTTGTTTTGGAGGGCTATTGGAAGCTATTTGGAGAGATTGATGGGTGAATGGATGGATGGATGGATGGATGGATGGATGGATGGATGGATGGACGGACGGATAGATCATGAAATGGGTGAGCAGAGAGGTGAGAGGAATCTGGGAGTAGTTGGAGAAGGGGAAAAGTATGGTCAAACTGTATATGAAATATCGTAATTAAAAAAAACTTGTACATAAAAACAAACAAACAAAAAAAAAAGGCTTAGGAGGTTCTAAAAGAATGGTCCATAAGATGTGGGAAGTAAACAGCATGGCAGCCTCAAAAGTCCCTGAAACTGACCAGATGCACTCTTCCCCCACACTAAGCTTACATAAGCAGTAAGTAGTGCTGAGTGACCATCAAACCAGTCAGTCTTCCTGAAAGAAGCAGAGACCAGGTAAACCGTTCATGTGACCTGTGTAGGTCCATGAACTTTTTTCACCTATGTTGCCTTTGGCTTTGAGTCATTCCTGCTCCTGTAAGAACCACTCTTTCATACTCCTAAATATAATCCCAGTAAACTCTTAGCCAGATCATACATTGGTGGTGTCTTTACTTTGTTTGTCATTAGCTCGCTCCCAGAGGGTAATAGACTTCATCAAATCTCCCTAAGAATAATCGCACACAACAAAGGTCATTGGATTATTGGCTTTTATTCTGTTAAATGAGCCCAACATCATACACTAGTAATAAGTTAATAATAATTACAGAGATTCACCCCCACAGAATGACCTGCCTTTTACATCAGTCACACTTATTCTTACCCTGATTCAAATATCAAGAGCATTCATCATCTTTGCCATCAGTAAACAACCAGTAGATTCCTGGTTGTGTTTGGTTTTTGTTGGACTCTTTCCACCTTCTTTATGATTTATGCACAATGCAGCCTGTGACCAATCAAGCTGAATGACAGAATTAGAAAGCATGTTTATAGATATGCAGACAGTACAGATATCAGACTTCTACAACTTCAAAAACCATTGTTTCTATCCAGCCAATGTATTTCCAGGATGCGCCTGGTTCTTGGTACCCTACTGTTGTCACATGACTTTCCTACACTTCTAACTTGTAAGTTTTAGTATCAACCAGAACCATCTCACATGAGAAAAATACCTGGCCGTGCTCCCATGACTTTAGAGTAGAAAATATTGGGGAAACTTAGCTGACTTTCCCTTATTGCTCCATTAGTACTTCTGTATGCTGACACAGAGTTCTGAGATTAATGAAAAACAAGAACTAAAAATAAATGGATTTAATATATGAGAAGAAAAACTAAAAATCAAAATAATATACAACAAATGGATATTTCCTTTGTCCAACTAAATAGACTTAGTAGAGCTTATATTGTATGTAGCAGAGGTAAGATGCATGCAGTAATACTTAAAGTGTATGCAACAGAGGTTGGATTGCATGCAATAGGGGTGGATTGCATGTAGTAGATGTTATTTGCACATACTAGAGGCTATATAGTATGTAGTAGAGGTTATATTGTATGTAGCAGAGGTTAGATGAATATAGTAGAGGTTAGATTGCATGAGGTAGAGGTTAGATTGCATGAGATAGAGGTTATAATGCATACAATAAAGGTTATATTGCATGCAGTAGAGGTTAGATTGTATGCAGTAGAGTTTAGATTGTGTGCAAATATCCTTGTATCTATCTCTGTGTCAAATTTTGTTTATCCCTATCCCACCAGCTTCCAACAAAGGACATATCCATCAAACCTGCCTGATCTGAATAATCCCTCCCTCCCCCAAGAAATCAGAAATCACTCACCTCAACTTTTCTTGTGCAGCCATTTCAACAAGCCTGCCAAGTGCCACAGAGTCTGAAGAAACCAAAAATGTCTCTTCCATGGAACCTTTGTAAACTCCTGGGAACATGTTTGTTCTATTTTATTGTTGTATATGGGAGAATTTTCCTTGCTTAGTTGATTGTTTTGCTGTGGTAGAAGGGGTTGCTTTTGTTTGTTTTGACTGTTATTTTTGTGTGGTGGGTACCAGATATTGAAAGGCCAAGTAGTCAACCCCTGAGCTATACCTTCAGCCTCCAGAGATCCTTTAGAGGGAACCCATTGACATCTTCTTTTAATAGTTTTGGCCCCAGAATCAAGAGAAAATAGACATTTGCCATTTAATTCACAAACATCACAGAAATTTGGAGTCAGCCCCAAGGAACTAAAAGAATAATCCCATATTTGTATTATTTTAGTTTAAGGCAAGCTGCTGCTGGAAAGGAGAGAGCTGAAGAGAAAGCATTAATGTAAGAGAACAGAGAATGGATGTTATGATGACAATCTAATCTGCAAGGGTTGGGTGTGGAAACCACTTCTTAAAGACATGGGACTGCAAGGAGCTTGGCAGAATCAGATCCCCCCACCCCAAACATATGCTTGTAAGACAAAACCATACACTGAAGGAAGATATTACAGTCTAGCTTCACATTGGACAACAGAAACCTGTCCCTAAATGCAGCATGGTCCCCAGCATGCTTCCCTAGAGTGGATATTTCACCTTATGGATTTAATTCTGAGTTATGACTCTTTCTCTCTCCCTATGAGGAGCCCCCTGACCTATGACCTGCCCTCGTGTACTCCTATTTCACAGGAGTAGATGATGTCAGTAATGACTATAGCAACTGAAAGAACAGTAATCCTGCATGCCTGAGAATATTTCTAAATAGTTTAAGTCCTTTGAAATGCACATCTCACAAGAATGCCCTGGAGCAGTACAGAAATGACAGCTACTATACTGAAGGAGCCTGGGGACTCTAACAGACATGCTCCAAAACATTCTTGGCTTTGCTGAGGAAGGGCGGGTCTGAGTCAAAGGACACAACCCAAATCAAACATGTCTACTTTTTCAAGTTGGCTTGAGTGTCCTAAGATATATGTTAAGGCCCTCATCCCTACGACCTGCGTAAGTAGCCTCATCTGGAGGCAGAGACTTCACTGAGCTGATCTCGATCCAGCATCACAGTTATTCTTGTGAGGAAAGTGAAATGTGAGGATCAACATGTAAAGGTGGCCATGTAAACAAACAGGTATAAAGTCATCCACATGAGACTGAGGAAGAGCCTATAGTCCTGTAGGCACCCAAGCTCACCACTAGGCTCTGCTGACAGCTGACAAAGGCAGAGTGGATCCTACAAAGGCTCCGAGGCAAGTACGCTGAGCCTTTTTACAGACCCAAATTAACTGTCTTAAATTTTCAAGGAGTAGCTTGACACCTGATTTGTTTCTGCTTGCCTTCTCCTCTTGCTTTTCTGTGGGTTTATCAATTTCCTTGGAGTTTTTCAGAAAGGATCCCTTTCTTTTGTTGACTGTGACTATTAAAAATGAATTTTCTAGTTCATTTATTTCTGCTCTTCTCTCTACCTATTTTTTTTATTCTCCTACAATGTGTTTGGGGATACTTTTCAGATTATTATGCAGTTGCAATGGCCATGCAGGTCAGTAATATTCCTACCTTCTCTAAACACAATGAGAAGCCACTCAAACTGACTGGGATAGGAAATGGACTTATTGGCATGCTTAGAAACATTTTTTCTGGCTATAAACAAACAGGATAAGATCATAATGCATTTTATAGAGACATAGTGACAATGTGCAATTATAATTTAAAATTGCTCATATGATATATACAAAGACCAACAATGAAAAATAAAAATATTTTGTAGGAATTGGCCAAAAGTCAGGTGAGTGAGATGAGAACAGCACCAGATCCCCAGTCCTAAACCAGATGAAAGATGAGACTCGAGCAAGCCTGACAAAAGAGCTAAGGATGCTAGAGATTCGGGAGTCTGCAGCTGCTACTGAGGAGACATGGTACTTGCTCATCATCTAAGAACATAACCACAGTATTGTCAAATGAGCATCATTAACTCTCTGAGGAAACTGCAGACTTGTCTCTTCAATAATTCTAGTTGGTTTTTTCTTCCTTTTTTCCTTTTTCTTTCTTTCTTTCTTTCTTTCTTTCTTTCTTTCTTTCTTTCTTTCCTTTTTCTTTTTTGCAATAGAAAGAATACAGTGACATCTTCAAAGCTAATGGTGGATTTGTGTGCACTGACCTGATTTTATCTGAAAGCAAAACAAATAAAAGGTCCTATAAATTGGCCTTTCTTACTGAATATCAAGTTCACTGTTGGACAAGCTCTTGGACACTCTGAGATATTTTTAACTGCTAAAAATTGAGAGTAGAGATCTGTGGAAAAGAAGAGAGTTGAGAGTGGTGCCCTAGATAACTTTTGGGGGGAAAGAAGGCCATTCAGAGGAAAGCTTCAGATAAGAAAAACACCTATGTGATCTATGGCTAGAGGATACCAGGAAATCAGCCACACTAAGCTGGTTGCAAATTCACCCCCTGCAGGCAAAGGGGGCAATTGGTTGGTTGGCAAAAAATGGATCATCACCTGTGTCATTTCCTCAAGTAATCAACCTTGTGTAGCATCCAGGTCCTGTCTAAGCAAAAAGAAAAATTATTGTGAAATGAACAGAGAAAATTAAGGATTGAAGAGGTTATATTTGAGAAAATTCTAAAAAGGTGAGAATGGGCATCAGTAAGAGATGGCCATTCCTTGCACTGACACGCAGTTCTTCTGAGCAGAATTAGGAAGACATTGGTTTGCAGTGTCTTTCAGTATGTTAGGAATCACTTCTGACTTGGGATGTGTATAAACAAGAAACAACACTATGTTGTGCTATTATATTTATTTGCAAATAAATTATCATAAAGCACTTTTTTGGCACAGAGGATCAGACATGTTAAATCTCCATACTTCTTACACCCCAGTCAGCATTATGGCTTGACCCTGTGTTCCATGTATACAAATTAATGGAGAATTCAAGAATTTTCATAAATATTCTTATCTCTAAAAGAAGTATAGCTTTCTTACTACACAAGTTGCAATAACAGAAAAAAAATAAAATAAAGGCATAGGATAACTCATGGCAGCCTAAAGCAAGCACAGTTTATGGGAATCTTCTGAAGAGGAACCGACTGTAACAGCTGATGGTGTTCTGATGGAGGCAGGGTGAGATCAGATGATGATGATGAGTAGAGGAGCTGAGATAAGTGGAATGAGGAGGGGGTAGAGGCAATGATGGAGAAGACTATATGGAATGGACAGAGTCCATGTGGAGAGGTCAACAGAGCATGTGGTTCTGATCCCAAGACACAAATGAAACATAGCAATGAAAAATATTACACCTAATTAATCATATGCTGGCTCCCCAACATCTGCTGTACTAACTTCGTTGTCTCAGGCTAAGGCATCGTCCCAAAGATGTTCCAGTGAACTTCATGCCATTCAACTGCATCAACAATAGCACCATTTGGCTGTTACTAAACTTTGTAAAGAATATAACTGTGCATGGGGGGGTGGAGAGAGAGAGAGAGAGAGAGAGAGAGAGAGAGAGAGAGAGAGAGAGAGGAGAATGTGTATATGTGAGACATATAGGAAAATGTCATCATCTCTAAATAATAAAATTCTAATTTGAGCAAAGCCCCGTGGGTGTCTCCTAGCCAGGACTTTCATTTTTAACAAGTCATCTTCTTTGGCTCACTGTCCCAGGTTGGAATCTGCAATGTTACGCTCTGTCTGTGGGCATGTAAATTAGTGCACCAGTGTTGAGAGAAAGCTGCAGCAGTCACCAAGGCCCTTTAGCATTCTCAGCTCTCCTTCTTGATGAGTGCTTGGCACTATCATCAGTATTTAAAGTGGGATGACCCAGGAGAATCTCTCACCTACACTTGTGTGCAGTGAAATTCATAAAATCATTTGCAGTACTGACGAAAGGCTAGACAGGTCCTGGATGCTACACGAGGTTGATTACTTGAGTAAATGACACAGATGATGATCCATTTTTGCCAAACAACCAATTGTCCCTTTGGCCTGCAGGTGGCTAATTTGGAACCAGCTTAGTGTGACTGCTCTCCTGGTACCCTCTAGCCATAGATCACTTAGATGCTTTTCTTATCTGAAGCTTCCCTCCAAATGGCCTCCTTCCCCCACAAAAAAGTTAGCTCAGGCACCAAAACCATTAGAAAGGAGCAGAGTTCTGGAGGCCCAGCTTCACAACTCAGCAAGGCACAAGCCAACACAATTTCAGAACTGAAAGAATAGACCCGATCTCCTCTTTCTGAGAGGTGCTTATTTCTACCTCCTGCCACATGGAAATTCTCCTGTCTGGCTCTGTGTCTCTGACACTCATGTATTCCCTGTGCCTGTGGAACTGCACAGCAAAAAATCTAGGGGAGGGGAAAGGGGGTAGAATACATTAACTCACAGGGTTTATTTACCCTACAAGACAAGCATGGTAAACTTTCTGTCTGGGTGCTGGAGAGCTCTGTGTCTCACTCAATGGCTGCCAGGAATCAGAGAAAGTGCCTGTACTTCTCGGATATTCTCCTTTTATCCTACCAAGGTCCTTGCCCTGCAGCATGATCTCACCCTCATCTAGAACAAGTCTTTCCCTGCTAGCCAGTCATTTGTGGTTGCTTCCTCACAGAAATCTTTACAGGTGTGCCTGAACAAGGATCTTCTTAAGCCATTCAAGAATAATCACACCAACATCAAAACATCACACTATGAAGGGACCAGGAAATAATGCTGCCAAGCCTGAAGATGTGGATTCAACCCCAGGATCATGGTAGGTTCTTCTGTTGCTCTGTAGGATTTCCACTGTGCATATCCTTGTGTGTGTGTGTGTGTGTGTGTGTGTGTGTGTGTGTGTGTGTGTATGTGGATATGTACAGAAAGAGATGGGAGTGCCATTTCCTCTTCCCCTTTATCTGAGCACTGGTGAAGGGAACATTTTCAAGGACATTACTTTATAAAAGCAGACATCCCTTGCTCCTGATAGGGAAGGGAAATTCAGTAAATCTACATAACTGCCTCCCAAAGTGTGCTGCAAGACCATTTTAAAAGACTTATCAGCATCTTTAAAAGAGCACACATAATTAAAAGGCAAAGAAGAAAATAGAGAGCAGTTGGGGTTAACACAAATGGCCAACGCTTCTTCATCGGACTGAGCTCTAAATGTGAAGTTGAAATGTCCTTCAAAAAGCCCAATGCACAGAGGCCACACTATCCAAGGACACTGTAACAGGCCAAGAGTACAGGGCTCAATGTAATATTGAGGGAGGCTAAAACTTAGACCAAATACTGCAATGTGTACTTGTTCAAGCTACAGAATCTCCATCACTGGCATATATAATGGTGGGGAAATTAGATTGCTTGTGGAAGAAGAGGTTTCTAATCCATCTTGATCAAAACTGTCCAAAATAAATGTTCTACTTATCTAAAAGCAATTATGTGCTTACCAAGAGTCAATTATAATTAGCTAGAGAGTTGTTTTCCTCCACTCCTGACAGTAGAAGATGTGGAGGATTCTTGGGGATCCTCTTACAAGACAGATAATTCCAACATCAGGGTCCCCCATCTTCATGGCCTAACCAAGGCTTCCACAGCTGAGATCATCATGGGTAAGAATTGAACGTATCAGTTTGGGGTTAGTGCTTTCACTCGTGTCACAAGAAGGCTCTGAGGAGACATGGACAACCCACTTAGCTTAACTCGAGGCATCAGTGTGATGAGCCAAAACCTTTTGCTTAAATATTGGGTGAAGTTAATCTTTGTTAAAATAAACAATAATTGTGTGTAAGGAGAATACTAAGCATTGTAAACCACTTGTTAAGTTTACATTTTCTGGCACACATCCACGCCAGCTGTCAGATCTACATGTATAAAACACAAACAGAAAAACATTTCTACCAATGGAATTTTTATTTTTACTCCCACTGAAATGCATAAAATGAAGTTGAATGAGGCCACATGAAAGCAAAGAACAAACTGTAAGACTCACCAAAAAAAAAGTTACTATGAACACCCGCCTTCCCCAAGCTCATCTAAAACTCAGTGTTACTTCACTCAAAATCCTAAACAATGGAGTCACTAGTTCTGTAAAGTGTGCATTGTTACATCACAATGCATCAGCTGACAAATAATACCCTATTTAATGCACAGGGGGACAGATGTTGTGGGGATCACTTAGTTGAAAGCCCAATTTGAGGACTGGTTTAGATGCTGTATTTCACTGACTAAAATTATTTGCACTGTGAGTTTTATTGCAGGGAGCACAGCTTAGAGCAACCATTGGGAAAACCAGGGTTGTTAAACACACAGTTCTGTTTTCTTCTTTTTTTTTTTAATTAGATATTTTCTTTATTTACATTTTAAATGGTATGTCCTCTCCTGGTTATCCCTCCAAGAAAAAACAAAAACAAAAAACAAACCCTGTTTCTTCCCCCTTCCGCCTGCTCACCAATCCACCCTCTCCCACTTCCTGGTCCTGGCATTCCCCTACACTAGGACATATAACCTTCACAGGACCAAGGGCCTCTCCTCCCACTGATGACCAACTAGGCCAACCTCTACTATACCCATGCTGCTGGAGCCATGAGTCCCGACATGTGTGCTCTTTGGTTGATGGTTTAGTCCCTGGGAGCTCTGAGGGTACTAGTTAGTTCATATTGTTGTTCATCCTAAGGGGCTGCAAACCCTTCAGCTCCTTGGATCTTTTCTCTAGCTCCTTCATTGGGGATCCTGTGCTCAGTCCAATGGATGGTTGTGAGTCTCTACTTCTGTATTAGTTGGGCACTGTCAGAGCCTCTCAGGAGACAGCTATATCAGGCTCCTGTCAGCCAGCACTTGCTGGCATCCACAAGTGTCTGGGTTTGATGATTGAATATGGAAAAGATTTCCAGGTGCAGCAGTCTCTGGATTGTCCTTATTTCAGTCTCTGCTCCATAGTTTGTCTCTGCAACTCCTTCCATGGGTATTCTGTTCCCCCTTCTAAGAAGGAACGAAGCATCCACACTTTGGTCTTCCTTCTTCTTGAGTTTCTTGTGGTTTGTGGATTGTATTTTAGGTATTCTGAGCTTCTGGGCTAATATCCACTTATCAGAGAGTGCATACCATGTGTGTTCTTTTGTGATTGGGTTACCTCACTCAGGATGATACTCTCCAGAACCATCATTTCCCTAAGAATTTCATAAATTCATTGTTTTTAATAGTCGAGTAGTACTCCATTGTATAGATGTACCACATTTTCTGTATCCATTCTTCTGTTGAGGGACATCTGAGTTGTTTCTAGTTTCTGGCTATTTATTTATAAATAAGGCTGCTATGAACATGGTGGAGCATGTGTCCTCATTACATGTTGGAGTATCTTCTGGGTATATGCCCAGAAGTGGTATAGCTGGGTCCTCAGGTAGTACTATGTCCAATTTCCCGAGGAAACACCAGACTGATTTCCAGAATGATTGTACCAGTTTGCAATCCCACCAGCAATGAAGGAGTGTTCCTCTTTTTCTACATTCTTGCCAGCATCTGCTGTCACCTAAGTTTTTGATCTTAGCCATTCTGACTGGTGTGAGGTGGAATCTCAGGGTCGTTTTAATTTGCATTTTCCTGATGACTAAGGATATTGAACATTTCTTTAGGTGTTTCTCTCAGCCATTTGGTATTTCTCAGTTGAGAATTCTTTGTTTAACTCTGTACCCCATTTTTAATAGGGTTATTTTTCTTAATGAGGCTTAGTCCTAGGGAGGGAATGCTGGGGTGAAAGTGATCAAACAACCCAGGGATCCTCTGTTATTCTAATGGGAGCCAACCTCTACCTGAATTTCCTACAAATCCTAAGATTTACGCCCTAATCCTAGCTTTGTCTTTCAGTGAATAGACTCAACCTTGCTCCATCAATAGAATCTATCCTTATGCAATTTATAAACCCTTCATCTCTATAGGCTGTAGCCCTGAGCTCTGTTTATCAGCCAATAGAATTTGTTCATAGTGTAAAGGTCATAGGCGCTTTGGTACTTTGCTCTGGAGTTTCACTGTAGCTCTGCCTAAAGCTTAGTTGTGATAGTAGTCATATGGAACCCTCTCCCAACAGCTACTGTCTGTGTAGGAAGAGTAAAGCATGGGATCGGGCTCTGCAAGTTTTGACCCAGTGCCTGAAAATGTGGTACTTCACCTTCACCTTTCCAAGATCATCTCCCCACCACACGTGAGAACTGCAAGCTCCCCAGATGGGACCCTCCTCTGACTAGTCCTTACCTCAAGCTGCTTCTCTGAGCACAGCACTGTTGTTGCTATCTTACTCTCAGCAGAAGGTCCATGGTAGCCAGAGGAAGATAGAACCCTCTCATTGGAATGCCTGTCCTAACAATGGTACCTCTCCATCCATGCTGCTCCTTCAGGAATCTGTCACCCACCCACCCTTTGCTGGACCTGGTGGCATTCCTGCCTGTACCTTCCCTAACATGTGGATCACAATCAAGATCACTGGCTGACTGTGGCACTTGGCAGAGATCCTGTGACATAGGCTGCATAGCAGAAGAGTCCAGGAAGCAGAGGTTGGCTTGTGGTGGGTGAGGAAAAGGAGAGTGAGTAGAAATTGGAGAATTATGTTCTATATAAAATACCTACAATAGCAAAGGGATATTTATAAAGAAGATTAATGAAGACAAATTTCTCCTTTTAATTAAAAAATTAAAACCCACCTGTAAAAACCAATAGCATGTGTGCTATTGGCTGCCAGTGGGCAGATATATCTATGAGAGAAGATTCCAGAATAGACTTGTATGTAAGGAAGCTAACAGATAGTGAAGACACAAATGTAGCTCTCACTGGGGGTGGGGTTGGGGGGAGGTGATTAACCAAGCATTGAACTTAACAAAAAGCCACCAAAGTCAATTCCAAATACAAATAAGCTCATGACAAAACAATGTGTGATCATTCATAGAAGGAAAAGCATCTGTACAACCCTGCTGAGGGTAAGCATTTGTAAGCAAGTCCCAGATCCCAGCACCCTCAAAGGAAGGGGCTAGACAGCCCTAACACAGAACCCCTGGAAGAGTTTGAGATGACAAGACAATGCTGCAAACTTAAAAGCCATAGATTGTGCAAGAGCTCCTGACCTCAGCATCTTTCCTATTTTGTTTCCTTCTCATCTTCTGGTCCTCTTCACACTCCTCCCCCCGACCCCCGAAGAACTTGTCACTGAAGAATTACCTGGTGGACTAGGTCAGATGACCCTGCCCTCTGCAGCTGACTATGGAGCAGGAGTCATTCAGTTCTGCAGCCCTCCATTCTCTCACCCTCCCAACTCCCTTCTGCCTCCCCCTTCACCTACTCCACCCTCTCTTCTTGTACCTACTAAATAAAATATCAGTGCTTATGTTATAGTTTAAATCACAAAATGTTCCCAGAGGTTTTTGTGTTAAACACTAATTTGCCACCAAATCAGGTTTTAAAGAGGCGATTTGATTGTGAGGGCTCTAATCTAATCAATAGATTAATTTGTTCAGAATTTGTTAGCAGAATGGTCTATTAGAAATTAAGGCTTTGAGGGAGGCAGTACCTGGGTGGAGGGGACCTTTGGGTGTCCTTAGACTACTTTTCTGCTTCGCTGCTTCCTCTGGGCCAGCAGCTCTGCTCTGTCACACGGACCTCTGTACATGATGCCTGACTCACCACAGCCCTAAACGATGCAGCCGTCTGACTATGCACTGAAATCTCCAAGCACAAATGCTTCCTTACCTAAGCTGCTGGTCTCAGATGTTTTGTCATGGATAGAAATAGGTTGAGTAGCACAGCTCCAATTTTTTTTTTCAGGTTTTGTCATTACAAGGATCTGGTAGTATTATTGCGTTTGCCAGACTAGCCAATGATAAGCAGGGATTGATTTGGGTGGTGAACAGCATTTCTGCAGGAACTTCCTAAGCCCTTTTGGCTTATACCATTCTCTTAAATCTGTTTTTATCTGCTGTCTTTGACAATTTTACACATCTGTACAACACATAGCCACTACTCTCTTCCCGATTCTCCACCATCCCATCAACTCCTCTTCTTCCTCACCATTTCTCATACATCATGACCCACTGGAATTAATCAGGGTCATCTGTGTAACCATGAGTTTGGAGTTAACCTGTTGAGCCTGTTGGGTTCCTCCTCCTTCAAAGTTCAACTGTTCAGAGGCAAAGGGTAGGATCCCTGAGTCCCTCCCTCTTCCTTGACTTGTTGTTGATAGGACCAATCTTTATAGCCCTGCATCTTATCTTCCTGTGTCCTCTTCTACAATGTTCCCTGAGCCTCAGAGGGAGTGACATAAATGTATTCTTTAGAGCCGGGGTCACAGCTGTTGTGTTTTCTCTGCATGTTCTCTGGCAGCCAGGAGTCCCTACATTCACTGCCATTCTTTGGAAGAAGTTTCTCTTGCTAAGGCTTGGAGCAGCTGTTGTCTGTGTAAGTTTAAATATTTAGACAGCAGTTTGATACTTTGTCAGTTTTGCTAAGCATCATTTACGAGTTCTCTAACTGGGCCTACAACCTCTAGATTTGAATTCCTCGCCCAGCTTACAATACCAGGCATAGCTTTTATCACTATCCAGCCTCCTACCCATGGAGCTAGCTACAAATCCAATCAAAGGACATGTGGTTACCTCCATCACAGTCAAGCTGCTACTGTATAGACAATATATCTTCCCTGGTCAGTTGGGTGCATAAGCTGGGTAAGACCGCAACACTATCTAGTGAGTTAAACGCTATCTACCAGTGAGACAGCTTTTTCCTCGGTGATTTAAACATTTTTAATATAAGGTAGAGGGATTGGTTGCTAATCTTATGGTAATATTATAGATTGTTTCTGGGCTGTCGTATACTATAACAGTTTTATAAGTATTGATAAAAATTAAGTAACTGCGGCCTACTTGTTTTAAAAAAAAAAAAAAAGAGTCTCGCCCCTAAGATGCACACACAAATAGAATAATGTGAAGAATATTGATCATTGGGGGATTTCCCTTACTTTAGCGAGTTAAACAGCACAGTAGAACCACCAGAAAACATAAAGCTAGCAAGACAAATCATTCCCACTTCTAAATTCAGTTTATTGAGGCTGGCAGCTCCAGACTGCCTTACTAAATCAGATGGATTTGTGGTCCAACTGTTAGACCCAAGGTAGTTAGTTGGAAAGTGCCGAAAGGGAGCTTTTGTGTTCTCTGACAAAGGGAGAAATGAGGCTGTTATCTTGGGTCTAAT
The DNA here is from genome assembly GCA_019843815.1 of Montemys delectorum. NCBI lineage: Eukaryota > Metazoa > Chordata > Mammalia > Rodentia > Muridae > Montemys > Montemys delectorum. The sequence continues at coordinate 49,080 of JADRCD010232262.1, forward strand.
AGTCTGGCTTTATGGGTCTGCAAGTACTACCTTAGATCAGAGAAGAACTGTTGTGTGGGTCAAGGTCATCTAAATAAGGACTGGCCCTTACCTCCTAGAAACAACGCTGGTGGAAAGGAGGGAAAGGAGGAGATGAATGAAGCTTTCCCCCTAACCAAGAACAAAAAATTATCAACTTCTTTATAATACTTTTAATTTTAGTTGCTTTTCTATTGGCCCCCATGCAGCCTGGATAAAAAACCAAATATTAACTTTTTCATTAGTTAAATAAGTGAAGAAATGGAATTGTTGCACAAGTTAAGTCCATTTTCAGAAAGTGGTTCTGTAAATGTGTCTATGGCCTAGAACACACACACACACACACACACACACACACACACACACACACACAAACACACACATACCTCATAGGCAACTACATTATACATCCTACCAAATGCATAGAATGCCATGCCTGACTTCCTGTCTATCGCTACCTCCACTCTCTGTTCACTCCACAGCTTCCTCTTCAGACTCCTCTACAAGGCTAGTTTGGGAGACAGATGTTTGTCTTTCCAAATCTGTTCATACAGAGGAGGGAACCACTATGTCATTCCGCAAATGTGCTTTCATTGCCCAACCTTAGCACCTGTTTCCCAGTATTATTTGGCAACTCACCTCCCCACTCAAAGGGCTCAGGGCTGGACTCTATGCTGAAAGAAGAATGATGAAAACATTGCCCACTGGCAATCACCAACCAACGCTCTGTTGCCCTTAACCAGAGGCCATTGGAGTTGCCCTTCTTTTGACACTGCGTTATCCTTAAGTATCTCACTAGCTTTCAAATGAAATTCCAGGGGTATTTTTTCCTCTTTGTGGAATTCTCTGGAAGTCAACCCATCCAGATCTTTGTACAACCCAGTTCTTTCTGGCAGTTACCTCAGGAAGGGGAAACTGTCTGTATAAGTAAGTTGAAGGTAAACTCTTCCCACAATCCCATCATTCTCTTGATGCTCTAGAGATCAACTTCACAAGATTGAATCAGAAAAGTTCTACTCCACATGGGACATAGCTCAAGGCTATAAGGAAAAAATGGTTTCTTTAAAGGGAGTTTTAAATCAGGTATCTGAGATTTTTCTTTCTATTTATTTATTTATTTATTTATTTATTATATGTAAGTACACTGTAGCTGTCTTTAGACACACCAGAAGATGGCATCAGATCTCATTACGGATGGTTGTAAGCCACCATGTGGTTGCTGGGATTTGAACTCAGGACCTCTGGAAGAGCAGTCAGTGCTCTTAACCACTGAGCCATCTCCCCACCCCCTGAGATTTTCTATGACATTCTTTTCGTGTCAATCAAGGTGTCTACAGAGTGAGAAATGTCCAGATTATAATGAGCCATGCTGACGTGTTGCTTTATGACTCCAGTCTCCCTATACTATAGAAGCGATATCTTATCATTTTAGAAGTCTGTACCTTTTACACATCCACATGAGATAGCAGGGAAACTCGGGTCTTTGTCAGTCGAAATGACTCTCCAGCTTCATTGTGAAAGCTGAGCAGCAAGGTCAGCAGACTGAGAGGAAGAAACTTCTGTTCTTAAAACAATCCTTAACCATGAAACGTGAAATTACAAATTCTGGACAAATCATTTTATAATCGTCTTACAGTAAAGATTCCTTTAAAGTCACGAAGATATTGAAGGAGAGCTGTTCAGAAGAGTTTTTTATCATAGTAAGTGTGAGCAGCAGAGTCCCTGGGATAGCAGGGAGGATGGGGAACCCAGTGCGTGTGTGTCACTGGCTATAAGGGAAAGGACCGTGCACTCCAAGGGAGCAAGTGTCTGTGGCTATAAGAGAAGTGAGAGGAGCAGCGAAGGAGAGGGGGGAGGGGAGGGGAAGAGAGGAGAGAAGAGGAGAGAGAGAAGAAAGACATGGTGTGAAATTAAACTCCGATCTCACACCACAAACTGAAAAATTATATACCAGGACTATAAAACAACTACAAGGAAACAGAAGTGCCACTACATTAGTCTCTGCGATGATGCCTTGGCTATGGGACCAAAGCAAGGGCAGCCAAAAAAGAAATAGATAAATGGGTGCCATCAAATGGAAAAGATTCAGTGTGACAAAGCCAGGAATCCACAGAGCAGAACCACAGCATTGCAAATGGGAGAAAGTGTTTGCAAGCCAAATAGCTAATAAAAGATCAGCCTCCAGAATGTGTAACGAATGCAGATTGCTCAACCATAAGGAACCAAACAACACAAGGGGAAGCTAGAGGTAGGCACTGCTTAAGGAAGACTCCTGCTGTTGAAAAGGTTCAACAGCAGTAATTATCAGAAATATTCAAGTTATATTTTGAAATATACAGTTAATATGTTTGGAGTTATTTGAAATTTATACTGAGAAAAACGTATGTATCTTCAGTATTGTTGTAGACAAGCATCTACATAACACTGTTAAATTGATAGTTTTGTATCAAACAACTTTTATAGTACTCATTTTTATTGTTATAATATTTTATAAATTTTAAGGAATATGACAAAAAAAGATATTGTAGGCATTGAAGAGGGAGTCTCTGGGAGGAGTTGGGGTACAAAAGGGAAACAAGAATGTGATTTAATTCTATTTACTTAAAATATGTTTTTAAATGTTAACAAATTCAGACAAATTGAAATCATGTAACTTTTTTCATCATAATGCAATAAAAGTTAAAAAAAAAAAAAACACAGTAAAAGCATCTCTGGTGACTAGCTGGAGGCCTGCCGCAGGAGAGGATATAGGGAGTCTATGAGGGTGATCCTTGCTTAGACTCCTACAAGAGAGAGATATAGATACTGAAGTGGCCACTTCCTATAGCCAGGCAGGACTTCCAGAGGAAGGAGGGGCACATCAATGTACCCACAAAACCTTCAACCCAAAATTTGTCCTGCCTACAAGATGTGCAAGGATAAAGATGGAGTAGAGACTGAGGGGATGGCCAGCCAATCACTGCCCCAATTTGAGACCCATCCCATGGGAGAGAGCCAACCCCTGACACTACTAATGACACTCTGCTATGCTTGCAGACAGGAACCTAGCATAACTGTCTCCTGAGAGGGTTCATCCAGCAGCTGATGGAGGCAGAGGCAGAAACCCATAAGCAGACATTAGGTAGTCTTGTGGAAGAGTGGGAGATAGAAGTGAGCAAGTCAGAGGCATCAAGGACACAAAGATGCACAGAGTCAACTAACCTGGAACCATGAGACCTCACAGAACCTGGGCCACCAACCAAGAAGCATGCAGGAGCCGAACCGAGACATTTGCTACTCATTTGTAGCAAATGTGCAGCTTGGTCTTCATGTGGATCCCCTAACAAGTAGAGCAGGGGCTGTCTCAGTCTCTGCTCCAGCCATTGGATTCTCTTACCTGCTACTTGGACTGTCTGTCTGGGCCTCAATGGGATAGGATGTGCCTAGAGTTGCTGGGACTAGATGCACCAGGGTGAGGTGGTACCCAACTGGAGCTCCCCTTTTCTGAGGAGAATGAAAGAGGGCAATGGGGGGGAGGGATTGTAAGGGTGGGACTGGGAAAAGAGAGAAGGGGGCTGTAATCCCAGATGTAAAGGGAATTAAAAAAAACTAAAAATAAGGAAAAGACCAGGTTTGTAAAAGATTAAAAATAATAAAAGCCACAATGATATAAAACAAAAAAAAAAACACAATAAAAGATTATTTCAAGTATATTAAAATGGTTAATGTGAAAAATAACACGTTTGTAGCCATGTAAAGTAAGGGGATCCGTGCATACTGCTGGTAGGATTGGAAATTCATATAGTTGCTATGGAAAATTCCTTAGGAAACTAAAAGGAACACTACCATAGGATCCACTACCACTGCCACTGTGGTAGATCAAACTGACTCAGCAAATGAATGCCGAAAAAAAGGAATCTGATCCGGCACATTCAACATCATTCATAGCAGTCAAGATGTGGTAGCAACCTAAGTGACCATCAGCAGACACATGGAAAAATATGACAGTTATCTGTACTTATCTATCTCATATTATTCAACCTTAAAAAGAAGCCAATCCTGTCATTAAGGACAACATATAAACCTAGAAGACACTAAGTACTATGAAAGAAGCCAGATGCAATAAGGTGAATCTGGCATGATTTCACTGACACTTTGCTTCTTAAACATCTGAATTCAAGAAGTAAGAGGCAGTCTGGTGATTATGAGGAAAACTTTGGTCTAAGAGATGCAAAATCTGAATTATAAAGGGAGGATACATTCATGAATTGTCTTCCCAGCCTAGTGATGGAGATACTAACAATATACTGTTCTCCTTTTCATTCACTAAAGGAGATTCGAAATGTTATCCTAAGAGAGTGTGCATGCTGGTCATGTTGATGTTGTCAGTCCATGATGCCTGCACATTTGAACCGGTGTGTTGCACATGCTCAATCAATGTCACATGTGTATACTGTATATAACATGTTACATACATGCATAACTTCTGTCATTTAATAGATCTTCATAATGTTATTTTGCGCCTGAGTACTATGCGGCTTTGTTCCCCGGAAGCTGGCTGTGTCTTGTTACGCTAATTAGTCACTGACATCATTAATGCTTATCATGGGAGCTTAAGGGAGCAAGTTCACAACTACTCTCATCTGAGAAAAACAGGTGTGCCAACATTCCTCTGTCCAAGTTTTCCTTGCAGTCATAAAGGAGAAGTAAAAGTAGTGAACACAATATTTCATGAGGAAATTAGGTTTACATTGCACATGCAGAAGATACTTTTTAATGTATAAACTCAGACCCACTGAGGGGGAAAAATCAGTTTGGAAAACTTAAGTGTACTTCTTTATAGACTAGGAAAGTCTCTAGTAAAACAATGTCCACTGCCCGAAGTTTTCAAAACTCTGTAGGAATTTCCATGGAAATTATTATACATCCTATAATGCTCTGTAGGGTGTAAAGCATTGAATGTGCATCTTCACTTTTCTAGATGTGTGTCTATTTTTAGCTCTGCATAAAGAGCTGTTGTTTTCCCCTTAAACAAGGCTCATGAAAAGTTAATGCCTCTACTGAAAACAGCTGACTGTCAATAGCCACCTAATGAACTGAGACACAGCAGTGGTGCCCAGCCTTCCTAATGCCACCACCCCTCAATGCAGGTCCTCATGTTGTGATGACCTCCAACCACAACATTATTTTTGTTACTACTTCATAACAGTAATTTTGTTACTGTTATGAATTGTAATGTAAATATCTGATATGCTGATAGTTTTAGGCACCCCCTATGAAGGGCTGTTCAACCTCACACCCACCACAAATAAGTTGTGAACCACAGGTTGAGAATCATTGAATTAGAACAAGCCATATATTGCATTGCTCATAAACAAAGAAATTTAAAAGTTTAAGTGAGAAAGTAAGAAAAAAGTAATTACATACACATACACAAATATATATATATGTACACACACTAAACACACGAAATTCATAGTCATATGATAAATGTGAATTATGTTTCCTATTTGTGGTGATAAATTTGAATTGTTATTTTGATTATAGTAAGAAACACACAGGGGCCGGGCAGTGGTGGTACACGCCTTTAATCCTAGCACTTGGGAGGCAGAGGCAGGCAGATTTCTGAGTTCATGACCAGCCTGGTCTACAGAGTAAGCTCCAGGACAGCCAGGACTATACAGAGAAGCCCTGTCTCAGGAAAAAGAAAAAGAAAAAAATAAAAAAGCACACAGGGAATTAATGAAATACCTTTCAGGATATGCCTATGGAAGTAGACAGAAAGGAGTAACTAGGAACGAAGACCAACTCTTGAGTGTATATAGCAATATACCATGATTCAAGATCCTAAACAATACCAGAAGGGAATTAAAAAAAAAGTCAGCTGAGCCCGATCCTGACTGGAGCCTTGGTCATGTCTTCCCAAGCAGTTCGACTTCCCCATCAAGACTCCTCTGTGCTGTAATCTGCTATTTGTTTACAGTAATGAGGAAAGAAATATGTAATATTCAAAAGAATGTGTAATGTACTAATTTGGAGAAGTAAAAATAATTTAGGATTCAATCCAAATTATTATTTTTAATTCAAGATTTATGGATAAAAGAAATGAGAAAAAATATAATTTTGAAAGAATATTTGTTGTTTAAAATGTAACTATAAAATATTAATCAGTAGAAAAATATTCATACAATAGATGGATATTCTGAATGAATTAAGATCCTGATAAAGATGTGTAAAATATGTGAAAGTGCAGATGAAAGTTTGTGTAAGATATAAAACATTTTGAAGGATGAGGCATGTAAATATGATATTTCTCCATAAACTAATATAACCATTCTATTTAGTTCATTTATATCTTTTGAAATTTTGATCTTTTATTTGTGGCTATCACTGTAAAACTCAACTCACCCCTCCTTGAACATAAAAGTCATCTTTATCTTTTGCTCTCTGAATTAATTAATGCTAAAAAGCCAGAAGGGAATTAATAAGAAGCCAGGAGAGAAGGAAATAATGTCAGACAAGTATACAAACAACTGTATTTTTGATCCTTGGTTCCCTTAAGTGCAGGATACCTCTTGCTTGTTGAACTTACTGCTTGTGTGAAATGTGTAATAAATTCTATTGGACGTCATTTGAGCTCAGTACCTATGAAATGCCAAATTTTTGCCAGGAGATGATTCACTAAATGATAGTCATGGGCAAAGCACCTCTTAAGTTTCTAAAAAAAAAAAAAAAAAAAAAAAAAAAGATAAAAGAAAAAGGTTTGTGTTTTAATGACTCAGAAAAATTGATTTTTCAAGCAGCAGTATATCAAAGTCCCAGTGTGAACCCTTTGTCTAATTTTAAACTTTCCACAGATGAATCAGTGAGGACGGCTGCCTGTCAGATCACAGATCTTGTCCTTCTAAGTAAACGACTTGTTTGCTTTCTTACAGGCTACTGTGCAAAAATGAAATAACAAAGAATGCAACTCATTACTAAGTCTGCTACACTATGACCATGTCTTTCCACTGAGCCACACATGCATTTAACCATGAACAGTTTTGTGTTTTGTTTTCCATATAGCTTTTACTTGTTTTTTTTTTTTAATACATGTAAACACACAATTGGGCTTTTTTGTCAAATTTATGAGTGTGTTTAATAATTCAAAATTTTTTGTTATTCTTTATTTTACATTTTCCAAATAACATTTTTATTGAAGTATAATTACATCATTTCTCCCTCCCTCTCCTTCCTACTTTCCCTCTTGTACCTCCCAAATTCACAGCCTTCTCTTCTTTAACCATTGTTGTTACAGATATGTATAAAAGAATAAATATTATACAACCTCCTGAGTCCAGGAAGTGTTGCCTGCATATGCATATTTTTAGTGCTGACCATGTGGTCTGGAAAAGAGACCAGGGCTCTCCTCCCTGGGGAAGACTATTATCCCCTCTCTCTGTAGTTGTAATTGCTTTCAGCTCTTGGTCTACTGGGTGGGCCCTGTGAGATTTCTCCCATTTATATTAGGATGTTAACTATTGTTGCAATTGCTAAAGTAGATGTTTATGAAGCAGAAAACTTAAAGTCGAGAGGGAAAAAGAAATGAAGCTGAAGTGCAATGACGCTGTCCTAATTAACTACATACAAGGACTACTCTGTGTCACGTCAGAACACCTGCTGGAAACGTCCATAGAGTCTTAAGAAGTGATAAAAAAAAAAAAAATTCTTGAATAGAACAGAATGTTATATTCTCTGACTTTTTTTTTTTAAGATACTGGAGTTTATGGAAGAATACTGCTTAATACATACAGCTTATTTAAACTGATAAGTATGCTTACTAGAAGAAAAACTTTGCAGACATTTCTGAAGTTATTTAAAATGCAGCAGTTGAAGAGTTAGCAATAATAATGCATGATGGAAAATAAAAATCAATGCATTTTAAATAATAGGATGATTTTCAAAAAACAAAGCAGTAAATATCAGAATATGACATAACACCCCACATGCATATGTATATTTGGTGTTTAAGTGACACTGGTTACTGTTGACATTGAAATTTTTATCCATGGATTTTTTTTCTCCAGTGATTTTCTAAGGTGGGACCAGCCGGGAGGCTCAGGCCTCACAAGTGGCAGGGCAGCCAGGACAGGATCCTCTCAACCTCAGTCTACACCTAGGAGTGACAGCTGTGGATCCGTAGCCCTCTCTGCCCACTCCCTGCAAACAGAGACCCTGCCTTCACTGAGTGCTCTAACCCAGGGACTTGGGTGAGATCCACCATTTTCTCTCTGGTGACTTTCGAAGGCAGGGCCAGCTGGGAGGCTCAGGCCTCACAAGTAGCAGGGCAGCAGGGACAGGATCCTCTCAACCTCCGTCCACACCTAGGAGGGACAACAGATCCACAGCCCTCCCAGCACCTTTCCTGCAAATGGAGATCCTGTCTACAGGGTGTGCTCTGACCCCAGGACTCAAGATGGACAACTGATCCACAGCCATCTGCGCCCGGGTTTTACCAAAGGAGAGCTGATCTCCCAGAAGTGCTGACACAGGCTTACAGACCCACCGGAGGAACAAGCTCTAGTCAGAGACAGCAAGAACATCTAACACTAGAGATCAACAGATGTCGAAAGGCAAATGCAGGAATCTTACCAACAGGAACCAAAACGACTTGGCTACATCAAAACTTAGTACTCCCACCACAGCAAGTCCTGGATATACCAAAACACTGGAAAAGCAAGATTTGGATCTAAAATCATATCTCACGATGATGCTAGAGGAATTTAAGAACATGAATAACTCCCTTAAAGAAATACAGGTGAACACAGGTAAAGAGGTACAAGCCCTTAAAGAGGAAACAAAAAGATCCCATAAAGAATTACAGGAGATCACAGGTAAACAAGTAGAAGCCCTTAAAGAAGAAACACAAAAATCTCTTAAGGAATTACAAGAAAGCACAAACAAACAGGGGAAGGAATTGAGCAAAACCATCCAGGACCTAAAAATGGAAGTAGAAAGCATTAAGAAATCACAAAGAGAGACAACTCTGGAGTTAGAAATCTTAGGAAAGAAGTCAGGAAACATAGATGCCAGCATCATCAACAGAATACAAGAGATAGAAGAGAGAATCTCAGGCCCAGAAGATACCATAGAAAACATTGACACAGCAGTCAAAGAAAATGCAAAATGCAAAAAGTTCCTGACCCAAAACATCCAGGAAATCCAGGACACAATGAGAAGACCAAAGCTAAGGATAATAGGTATAGAAGAGAGTGAAGACCTCTAACTTAAAGGGCTAGTAAATATCTTCAACAAAATTATAGAAGAAAACTTCCCTAACCTAAAGAAAGAGATACTCATGAACATACAAGAAGCCTA
>JADRCD010232263.1:0-12349 GCA_019843815.1 Montemys delectorum
AAAGCTCATGATTCTGGATGCTCATGAGAGCCTCGGGACTTCTGAATGATCTCCTTTAGTTAGTGGGATAGACAACTGTTACTGGAGAAAAACCTTGTTTAGATGTTATAGCAATTTGCTGTCTAGCATGCATAAAGCCCTAGGCTTGATTCCCAGTACTATCTAAAACAGCATGGTACAACACAGCTATGATCCCAGCACTGGGAAGGTGGAAGGGTCAGAAGTTCAAGGTCACCCTGACTTCATCCATCAGCACTTTCAGACAGGGTTGTCCCTCATTCACCTGGATGACTATCTCAGTGCAGGCGTGACTATATGCCTGACACTGGGTCATGTGCTCACTGAGCTCACCAGCAGTGGCAGGGTCCCCTTGGAGACTTGTGTACCTCCTTACCTATCACAGATCATACCTTCCTCACATGACAGATATTTTAATAAAAGTACATAGCAGACCCATACCAATTTTTTAAAATACGTTTTTAAAGATTTATTTATTATATATGTATATGAGTACACTGTCGCTGTCTTTGGACACACTAGAAGAGGGCATTGGATCCCATTACAGATGGTTGTGAGCCACCATGTGGTTGCTGGGAATTAAACTCAGGACCTCCGGAAGAGCAAGCATCCAGTACTCTTAACCACTGAGCCATCTCTTCAGTCCCCACACTAATTTTTAATGGCTGAGGCCAGTTGCCAGTGCTATCACATGAATAGCGGAAAGGGAATTGTTTGCCGTGGCTCTTCCCCATGGCACCATAACCCATCAGGCCAGAAGAAATGAATCAGCAACTGTATGCAACAGTAGTCAAATGAGTAAACACAACTAACTCACAAACAGGCAGAAGTGATCTTCATTCCTCTAAACTGGAGAATAGAGATTGGGCTCCAGAAACAACTCCAGAGTCAAGGTTAAGGAACAGAAAGCAGTTTGGGAAGATTCAGTAACTGACCGTGAGCTCTGATCCTGGGAGCGGTTGCTTACTCAAATTACTCAAACAAAATTCAGTGAGATACTCAGAATCCCCTCATACTGCCTCCTACTGAGGACTTCTTTGAGTTCAGCAGCAAAAAAAGTACTTCTTACTAGTTATAGAAGTCTGGGGCTAATCACATAAAATTATACACAAAATATGACAGACAGCTTAAGATATTCAGTGCAAGCAGAGGAGAGGGAGGGACGGCTTTCACTGGGCCAAGAGATGAGGTTCAGGGGCCATTCTCGGTGGAGGTGATCTGATGAGCCACGTCAGGATGACAAAGGAAAGGACACGGAAAAGTCACTTCCTCAGCCGAAGGTGTCAGGAAGAGAAAAGTGGACTGGGGACAGGTATTTTAGTGACACATGTATTCTGGGCCTCTTAGTCACTCTAAATAACGAAATGAGTATATATTTTTAAAGATGAGGGAAAGCCTGGGAGAACAGACAGTGGGAAACGTGATTATGTTTCAGCAGCAAATGTCACTTCTGAATGCTTGAAAGCTGTGTTAGTTTCATCTTCAAGCCCTTTCTTCCTGCAAAGTCTTAGAGATTGCTGATAAATGTTTGATGCCTAGTAGAAATCTTTCCTAAGGAGGAAAAAATACATTAGACTTTAATCACACAAATCCTGTGATGAGACACAATATACCGCAGCGTACTTTTAAGAGTTTGGTTTTTTTTTTTTTTCCCTTCTTTCTTTCTTAAAGCAAGGAGGGTTAGTTCGTTTACACTGCCAGTTTGACACATCTTCGAACCATCAGGGATGAAAATCACACTGAGAAGTTTTCTAGATCTGATCCGCCCATGGGAATGTCTACTGGGGACTGTCTTGTTCTTTAACTAAATTAGAAGTGCCATCCACTGTGGGCAGCACCACGCCCTGGGCTTGGGTTCTGAACTATGAAAGGGAGCGGAGTGGTGGGTGTGTACCGCATTTATTTCTCTCAGCCTTTGACAGTGAAGACCATGTGAGAAGCTGTTCTAAGTACATCCTCCTGCCTTCCTGGATTACAACCAGGACCTGTGAGCTGAAACAAACCCTTCCACCCCGTGCTGCTTTCTGCATGGTAATTTTAGCCCAGCCACAGAGATGGCACCAGATGGCTAAATACTCTCAGTGGCCCATGCTACAATTCCTATTTGAAATGCTCCCCAAAGGCCTATGTGCCGAAGGCTTAGCACACAACCTGACACTGTCGAGAGGTGGGAGACCATCCGTGACCCAGGGGAAGGAAGTCAGGCTCGTGGGGGGGACATTGCAACCCTGTCCACTCCCTGTTACTCTCTTTCCTTCCTGGCCACCATGAAGCGAGCTGCATCCTCTCAGCCACATGGCCATGCCATGCGTCCTGTGCTGCTACAAGCCTGCAGCATCAGTAGCAAGAAGCCATGGCCAAACAGTGAATCAGTATAAGCCTTACCTTTTAAAAAAAAGTTGTTTACCTCAGATATTTATCATATTGACAGAAAGCTGGCCATTGTAATTCCTAAATTCCTAATACGAGTTTTTAATCTGTAGATTTTAATCTGTAGTTTTTAGTCTCTACATTTCAAGTTACCACATACAATGCAGACAGACTAATTCTATAAGTGAAGGAAAATGACACTTTAAGATATTTCTGGGACTGTTTAGTTAGTGCAAAGCCACTAACTAAATTAAATATGTAGACTTGAGTTAGATTCCCCAGTGCATACACTTTAAAAAGGCAGCGCAGTGGGGTGTGCGTATATAACTCTGATGCTGGGGAGATGGGCAGGCAGATTCCAGGCCTTGGTGGCCAGCGAGCCTAGCCTGATGTGCCAACTGCAGACTAGTGACAGACCCTGTCTCAAAGAGCAAGATGGAACCAGGCTTCCATCTTGGTTTTAAACCCAGGGCTTGGGGCAGAAGCAGGAGAATCCTTGTGAGCTTGAAGCCAGCCTGATCTATAAAACAGGTTCTAGGTCAGCCTTGGCTACATAGTAAGGCAAGGTGGGCACCCATGATTGATATCTGACCTCACATTTACATACACATATACACCCCACACAACAGGTACACCACACAGAGAGAGAGAGAGAGAGAGAGAGAGAGAGAGAGAGAGAGAGAGAGAGAGAGTTGACTCTGTCTCCCATAACCCAGGGTCTGAATCTATTACTTAAAGTAGAAAGATAGTGTGGGGGCAGAGGGGTGTTCTACTATACTAGAAATCAAGGAAGGATGTCCTCCCCATGTTCCTTTCCCAGGCAGTTTACCCCTCAGCAGTAGGACCCAGAGGAAGGGACTATGGCTGTGAGATCCCAGCCTGAGAAGCTAGGCAAGAAAAAGGATCAACCTTGGCTGGGGAGATGGCTCAGCGGGTAAGAGCATTGACTGCTCTTCTGAAGGTCCTGAGTTCAGATCCCAGTAACCACATGGTGGCTCACAACCACCTGTAATGAGGTCTGACATCCTCTTCTGGTGCGTCTGAAGACAACTACAGTGAGTTACACCGGAGCAAGCCAGGCTGGAGCTAGTGGGACCCGCAGAGGTCCTGAGTTCAGTTCCTAGCAGGCACACACATGATGGCTCACAGCCATCTGTACAGCTACAGTGTACTCAGACACATAAAATAAATAAAATAAATCTAAAAAAAAAAGAAAAGAAAAGAAAGGGATCAACCTTTTCAGAACTTAATCACAGACCCGTGTCAGACAAACTAATATCAATTATTTAATCTAATTCCCATAAGAACCTGGGACATTTCATCGAGGGAGCATGAGTCTTAGTGAAAATATTCACCAACCCAGACTGGCAAATGGCAGACCCACTTAGATTTGATTCTCTGACTAAAGATAAATGGGTCAAGAGTGGAACCCTTCTAAGAGCTGACCAGAAAGCAGCTGGTGAAGACCACCAGAGAGATGAGCGGACCAATCAGAACTTCCATGGGCCAAGCAAAGCAGACAGAGCTGGCACCATCACGTACCCACCACGTACACACAGGACAATAACCCAGGTCCCCACAGCTGAGTGTTCTTTTATTAAGCCATCACTTTCTAGGGACAGTAGAACACATGTTCTTTGCATAGAGCTCCACCAAAATGGATGCAAGGAATATGCAGTGCAGCTCATCCCCAGGCACACCAACACACTGATACACATGAGACTGAAGTAGCTACCAATCGAATATGACTGGCATGACATATCTATACGCAATTGGTCTGATCTTTTCAAAACATTCTAAAAGATCAGAGAGAGGGTAGGGCATAGGGACTTTCTAAGAATAACATAGACTTAAGAAATTGTATAACAAAACCACAATCCTTGAATACATAAAAACTTAAGAAACAAAACTCCTGTAGGATGCATCAGTCAATCCTGAGAGATCCATGGGAACCTTCCAGGAGAGGCAGCTGGGATCTGAACTCTGCTGGATTGGAGAGTCACGTGGCCAGGATCCTTATTCTAGGCACTGATGTGTCTGCAACTGTGTTATTCTGAAGTGTCAGTAAAATAAAGCCAAACCGTGTCCATAGTTAAGGGCAATAAGTAAAGCAAACATTAGCAGCTGTTGGTTCCGGACGGCGAGTGCTCACTGTACTCATCCCCCAGCTTTCCCGCCATTGTGATCATTTATAATAAAATGATGACAACACAGCACACATTGGAGTGACAGTTGTGCTAAGGCGCCTAGGAAGGAATCCTTCCCTTCAGTCAGCCACACTCAACGCTCCCTCCCACGCTGCTCCAGCAAGTACGGTAGGTGTGTGCACCTTTAGCTCAGTGCCAGACAAAGCTGCTGCTTGGTGTTAGGGTGCACACTGTACAGAGGCCATGGCATGGTCTAGAGTCCCCAAGAAGATTATCAGAGGAAAAATCAGTTACACATATGTCACTGAACATCCGGATTGAGTCGTACAGTTTGCTCCTATATCCTCCTGCGGTAAGGTTTAGGTGACCCTACATAAATTAAAATGCATAGCTGATAACTTCTCTTAACTCAGAGCTATGCTTTTAAACAAAACCTTTTCTGTCCATTAAAAAAAAAAAAATCAGCCTTGTTCCCCCCCTCCTTTTTTTCCTAACTGGGATGTTAGATCCAATCAAGCCTGGGGACACAGAAGCCTGGGGACATTGCGCATTAGCAGTCTTCTGACGTACAGAATGTTCCTTCTATGCTGAATGTGTGTGAAGCAAGCAGTCGGGGACTAATGGTACACATTGCTGCACCAGTGTCAAAGCCAGCTGGTTCCACTGCCAGAGCCACCTGTGAGTGGGCGGGAACAATCATGCGCGCGTGCGCGTGCACACATAAAAAGCTGGCCTAGGACTTGGGAGATCTGCAGAGCTGGATGGCAAGAGAGCCTGGCTGAGGGATGCCAATGAGCCCAAAACTCAAGCAAGAGAGGAATTTCATTACCACACTTACATAAGCTCACTTATTAAAAATGGCCGCAGTGCAATCGCAATCATACCATAGTCAGATTTGACTCCAGAGCAGATACATGTCACTTATACAAGGCCTCTTATAGATACTATGTATATGTAAATGGCTAGTAAGTAAAATATGTGTGCTAAAAACAAATGAAAGGAGCAAAAGATACTTAACATCCATGAGGCACCAGTCCTTAAAGTACCATGCATACACATGAAGCATACATAAGACTTAGGAGGTAGTGGATATCCAGAGGCACAAAATACAAATGCACACTTTAATCCACAGGAGGTCTACAAGTGCCTGCCCATCCTGGCTCTGTGTGCCTTCTATCCAGGAAACAAGTAAAAGAGTAATTCAGCAGCAATGTTTTCAACTAAATGGCAAAATGCAGCTACTGACCTAGTAAAGGTATCCCCCCCCCCCAGATCAGTCTGTATGCCCCTCGGGGAGACAAGGGTGCAATGGGAGTGGATGAGAGGTTTCTCATTCTAGGCCAGGCTGGCCTCTTGTGGCAATTCTCTTGTCTCAGGTTCCTGAGTGTTAGGCATGAGCTGCTAGGCCTTGCTGTTCCTGAATCTCTGATGGTAGCATGGGTAGTGGTCCAGGGAACCTTCTGTATATGGGCTTCTTGTTTGAACTCTAAGGAGGCAGAAGACATTCGAACACCATGAAACCTTGCTTCTTGCTGTATGCTTGAAATGATTTAATAAACAGTGTGGTCTAGATCTTTAAAGGACAGTGGTGACTCCAAGTCTGATCCATCGATGGACCACAGTGATAAAGGAGATGGGAGGAGAGAAAGCCAGGGGCAGGGCCTTAGCAGCTCCCATTCCCAGATTCTGACATGGGTAGAAAACAGGAGATAAAAGACACTGTGAGGAAAGGAGACTGAGCGGGAAGTCTCTTCTTTCCAGGGGGAAATTTCCCTCGGTTCCTTTGGGGTAGCAAGACCACTGCCATGATATGGTACACTGGAGGCTAAATTTTATTAAAATAAAGAATAAAGAGTTCTATGAAATATGTGTGATAAACCACATGGCCATACAAGTTTGATTGTTGGGCAGTCTTCTGTTTAAAAGCCCGGCCAAATGCCAATACTTTTGGGATAGTCTGGAAACAGCCTCACACCATTTCAGAACACATCTTCAGAGCCTGCTGGTACTCTGGCTTGAGACTACTATGATTTATATGTATTCTTGCTGAGTCAGATATTCTTGTTCCCCGTAAACAGACAGAAGAAATCAAATCAGTTTCTGAATGAACAGCTCCTATTCCAAGAAGAGAAGTTCTGATTTTAGGGCCTCATGAAGTCAGAGCCCAGGAATGGGGACAACTGTACTTTCTACTTTACAAGGAGAAATGAGGGATAATTTCCGCTAACAAGAATCACTAAGCCCAGTGCCTCCTCTCTTTTCTAGAAACTAACCTCTCCCCAACCCTCGCTCCCTCCTCTACCTTCCACACACATCCATCCCCTCACCCCTCCCACTCCACCTATTATTATGGTTACAGTAAGAGCAACAATGAGGGGAATAGAGTAACCCTATCTTCTAGCCATTGATGATTGGTTCAGGTGTATCCACCTAACAAAGCTAGACCAATGAGAACTAACAACTCTGGGTTCGGTGTATGTGAGGTGGAACCCGGATGCATTTCCAGCCTGGGGGCACTGGAAGAAGTCTGTCTGTAGAGCTGCTGTGTCAACGGCAGAGAAGAGCCAGGTTCTAGAAACTTCTTAGCTCCCATATCATACTTTGAAATTTTCTTTCTTTCTTTTTTTTTTTTTTTTTTTTTTTTTTGTTTTTTTTAAGACAGGGTTTCTCTGTATAGCCCTGGCTGTCCTGGAACTCACTCTGTAGACCAGGCTGGCCTCGAACTCAGAAATCTGCTTGCCTCTGCCTCCCAAGTGCTGGGATTAAAGGCATGCACCACCACGGCTGAAAAATTCTTATACCTCTGCATGTTTAAAATCTTGTCTCCTGGGCTGAGAGGATAAAATCAGATGTTAAAGTGCTTGGAGGACAAGCATGAGGACAATAGTTTGACCCCAGAACTCCTGTAAAAAGCCAGGCATGGAGGCGTGCACTGATAATCTCTGCACTGGGGAGGGAGAGACAGGTGGAACACTGGCTAGCCAGCCAGCTGAGGCAAATCTGCAAGATCTAAGACACAGCAAGATCCTGTAATAAAACCAAGCAAAGGTGGATGAGCTCAAGGAACAACCTTTAGGTACTATTCTGGTGTGCACATACACATTTTGTTTGCTTAAACAAATTTAAATTAATTTTAAAGTTATTTTTATGTATTATCATTCCAGGAGGGTGCATTAGCACACGCGTGAAGGGGAGAGGAGAACTGCAAAATGTGTTCTCTTCTCCCAGGGGTCCCAGGTATCAAAGTCAAGGCCTTAGGCTTTCAACACAAGCCCCTTTACTCACTGAGCCTACTTGCCGGTCCCTTTCAGCTACAATTCCCTAATTAGCCCAAAGTTCAAGCAGCCTTTACCTTGCAGACCTCTGGAAGTAGCAGCCACATAAGACAAACAAAGGCATCTACCAAGTCAGCCTCAATTGTGCACAATCTGTAGATGCGACACCCAAGTCCACTACAGCCCCACAGGTCGGGAGCACGGCCAAAAAACCAAATCAAACCAAACCCAAACCAAAACAACACAAAACAAAAAGATAAAAGCTTGAATCTAAAGATGAGCTGCAGTGTGCCCGCCATAGTTTGGTGTCAGTAAGCCAAGGACATGGGCTCACCCTCCCAGGAATTAGTGGCTATTACTGAGTGCTTCCCCCGCCTCCCTGCCGCCCTTTTTTTAAAATAATTGTTTATTTATTTTATGTCTATGAGTACACTGTAGCTGTCTTCAGACACCCTAGAAGAGGGCACTGGATGCCATTACAGATGGTTGTGAGCCATCATGTAATTGCTAGGAATTGAACTCAGGTCCTCTGGAAGAGCAGCCATTGCTCTTAACCACTGAGCCATCTCTCCAGCCCCTGACTGCTCCCTTTTAAAAGACACTCACATCAAAAAGACATCCATTAAACACATGTCTCTAGAAAACATTTGCTTCGGGCACAAGGGCACCTTGGTGGTAAGGAGCTAATGTTTTCTGCACACTTACCTCCATGGGAGGTGTTATTTAGGATACTGCACACCATTACAAAGCCTCGGGTTTTAAAAGATGGCCTTATCACCTGTCCTATAAGGACCTGACGCTGACATATGTCTAGTCTGAAGTTCTCATCCTGGCATTCTGACCACAAAGCCAAAGCACATGGCTTTATCACTTGAGCATCTGTTATAGTGGCCAAGGATTGTCTACCAAACTCAGGGTCTGGACTATCCAGGGACAGCCTGCAGTAAAATGCTCAGTCATGAGTGTGCATGGTGGCTTCCCTGGGCTCTCAGGAGGGATGGGGCGAAGATGTAGACATATGCCTTTGGGCATAGGACAAGCAGGCCCTTTCTGTATACCCGGATCTTATCAGTCTCAAGAGGCCTTGTACAACATCAGTGAATGGTGTCCCCTGGGGCAGGATCCTTTAACCCAAACTTGGTTAAATATACCCCCTCTTGCTTATAGAAGATTCTGATTATGGCAGTTATTTTTTTTGGGGGGAGGGGGGTTTCGAGACAAGGTTTCTCTGTATAGCCCTGGTTGTCCTGGAACTCACTCTGTAAACCAGGCTGCACTCAAACTCAGAAATCCACCTGCCTCTGCATCCCAAGTGCTGGGATTAAAGGCGTGCACCAGTACAGCCAGCGGCAGTTATTTTTAATTATCATGCTTATTCCTTTTGCTAATTATAGATGTGATATACCTCCTCTCTAGAAAATTCCTACATGACAAAAAGCATGCAGTCAATACCAGAGTTCCAGAAGCTCTCACCCATCAAACTGTCAAAAAAGACTGGCAGCTTCCACAGACCTTTTCTATGCATGGATTCATGTGTCTTCTCCCTTCAAATGTAGATTATTTCTGCTTGCTTCTCATAATGAACAAATTAATTAGATTTAGCTATATAGATCAGGTACTACATACTCACATTGTAAACTTTACATCATATACACGTGTATACAACCACACTGCTGAAAGCACAGGCTCTGAGGCCAAACTGATTTGTTTAAAAGCTGGACCCAGGGCCAACAGGATGGCTCAGTGGGTTAAGGCCATGGACAACAAGCCTGATGATCGGAGTACCTCAAAGGGTACAAGCAAAGAATTGATGCCCAGGACATCCTGTGTGCTGTTGTTCTCTGACATACAAGGGCACACTTTAGCATGCATGTACCCCTCCTGTGACCCGTACACAATAAATAAATAAAATGTAATTTGGGGGCTGGAAAGATGGCTCAGCGAGTGGGTAAAGAGCACTGACTGCTCTTCCAAAGATCCTGAGTTCAAATCCCAGCAACCACATGGTGGCTCACAACCACCTGTAATAAGATCTGATGCCCTCTTCTGGGGTATCTGAAGACAGCTACAGTGTACTTACATATAATAAATAAATAAATCTTTAAATAAAATAAAATAAAATTTAATTTAAGCAAACTGGACCTCTATCTCATCACTGTGTAACTCTGGGGTGCTTCTGGTTTTATTCTTGTCACTTGAGTACTGGGGATAAGAACAGGATCGGCTGAGCTGGCTGCTAGAGCATGTGACACTGTCACACAGGAAGACGTAAGTGAATGCACTGCATTACTGGGGATGTCTGCATCACTGTTGGTATCTGGTTATTGTTGGTGTTGCTACTTTTGTTGTCTTAAAATATCAGTTAAAATGAACGATTTGACTTTGCATCTCCTCTTTGGGACTTGCTTATTCTAACTTCTTCACAATTTTTCTACTAGGTTCTCAAATTTGCATCGTGCTTTTGCCAAAGTCCTTTGTATATTTGGAAAGTTGGTATGAGATAAATAACATAGATATTTTCCCTTGCAAATAACTTTATATGGAAACGATGTCCCACAACCATGATCCTTAAGACGGGGGGGGGGGGTGCTGGAGTGGAGTGAAGTTAGTTGGAGTCCAGGCGCTACCTTATGATATATGGTCAGGGAGGCAAGTTTCTTTCCTTACTAATCTGTAGGAGGCAGATACCTAAAACTGAGTCCAGAATGCCTATCTTCAGGGCACAGGCCTCCTACAATCCCCTCCCCAGCATGCAGGCAGGACCTCCACATAGATTATCACCTCAGGAGTCTCTTACCAACTGTGAACTTTCAGATCATTAGGATGAGCACTATCTGGGTGGCCTCATCTAAGCCGCTGAGCAGCATCCAGATAGTTGACTGAGAGGCGGCACTCTGTTGTTGGCTTTGATGGTGGGAGGCATAGGAAGTGTGGACCTGTGGGAGCTAAAAGCAGCAAGGGCCTGGCAACCCTGAGGAACTGAGAGGAGGTTAGGCCTGGGTCAGCCCAGTTTGACATCGTGACTTCTGTGCTATGAAACCCCAAGCAGAAACCCTGCCCCTCACGCCTCTCAATTCTGCCATATGGAACTGAGCCGTGAATGGGTTTTATGTCACCAAACTAATGATTATTTGCTGCTCCAGGTTCTCTGGAGATTTGCTTTGGGAAGTTGTCAAATGCAAAACTGCTGTACCAAGCCTGGTGGGACTAATGGAGTTGCTGCTGTCACTGCTGTGGTTACTATCACAGAATGGGACAGCAGCCTCTTCTTAAATATAGGGAGATGAAAACTTTAAAAACAAAATTTGAGGAAATAAAACCATATTAAAGAGGATTCTGATTGCTAAAACGTTTCAAATAGAATATTCTCTTATCTCTAGCACTTTTAAAAGAACATACTTTAAGTGGGGTAGAGGTGGTGCATGCCTTTAATCCTACCACTTGGGAGGCAGAAGCAGGCAGATTTCTGAGTTCGAGGCCAGCCTGGTCTACAGAGGATAGCCAAGGCTACACAGAGAAATCCTGTCTCGAAAAACAAAAACAAAAACAAAACAAAACAAAAAACAACAACAAAAGAACATACTTAAACAATGAAGTATTCATTGGCCTTTACATTTTATTTTATTGGGTTTTATCTGTTATGGGGCATCAATACATTGCTCACACTGGTCTCAAATTCCTAGTGATCTTCCTGCCTCAGTCTCCCTGGCTCCACATGGTGTGTGAGGATACAAACTGAGGTTTCTGTACCTGTAGGACAGGCCCCTTTCCAACTGAGCCATCTCTTCAACCCTTCTCTCATCTTTAAAATGAAAATATCACTCAGCTCTCAATATCCATGGCTTCTAAATCCACAGATTGGACCATGGATCAGAAAAATGTGAGGGCTGCAGAGGTGGTTCAGTGATTAAGAGCACTGGCTGTTCTTCAAGAGGACCAAATTCAAGATCAAGGCACCCACATGGTGGCTCACAATCATCTGAAGCTCCAGTTATTGGGCACCTGATACCCTCTTCTAGCCTCTGTGGGCACTGTACACACATGGTACATAAATAAGTGCTCAGGCACACATCAAATAAAAATTAAAAAATAATTTAAAAAAATATTTGAAAACCGGAAAAGCACCTGGAGTGAGCATCACCAGAATGCTTTTCTTGCCATTATTCCATGAATGGCTAGTTTAATAAAATATTTCCACAGTATTTAGTTAGCTCAGAGATCCACAGACACTTTAATGTGTACAGGAGAATATGTACTTCTCATATGTAGACACACAAGTGTCCAGGGACTTGGGAGGTCTTAGATCCACACCTCTCTGTATTGTCTACACTGGAAGAATGTTGCGGTAAATCTCCAACCCAAATATGCCCCAGCAATGAAAACACAACTCAATGAATATGAATACAAGCTGTGCGCCTAGACTGGGCAGATCTACCACTACACTACCATCTTGCCCATCTATGAGACCCCTTAGAAGTTACAGCTTCTCCAGGCCATGTGCTTCTGCTCTGCTTTCCTTCCACCTCCTCCTCTGTCATC
>JADRCD010232266.1:0-42687 GCA_019843815.1 Montemys delectorum
GACAGTGGTGGCAAACACCTTTAATCCCAGCACTCAGGAGGCAGAGGCAGGTGAATCTCTGTGAGTTCAAGGCCAATCTGATCTATCTGAGTGAGTTGCAGGACAGCCAGAACTGTTACACAGAAAAACCCTGTCTCAAACAAACAAACTCTATTCCATTAGACACACCATAGCCTGAGTAGTGAGGTGGCTTGTGGTTTAGGTAAAGGCTCTGCCACCAACCCTAACCTGAGTTTGATTTCTAGATCTATACGGTAGAAGAAGAAAACCAACACCCACAAGTCATCTCTGACCTCTGCACTCATCATGCGTGTATACAAACAAAGAAACTGTAATAAAAAGTACTTGCCAGGGCTGGAGAGATAGCTCAGTGGTTAAGAGCACTAACTGCTCTTCCAGAGGTCCTGAGTTCAATTCCCAGCAGCCACATGGTGGCTCACAACCATCTGTCACAGAATCTGACGTCCTTTTCTGGTGTGTTTGAGAACACCTACAGTGTACTCATAAAAATAAAACAAATAATTCTTAAAAAAAAAAAAAAACGCTTGCCAGGTGCTGGTGGCACATGCCTTTAATCCTAGCACTTGGGAGGTGGAGTCAGGCAGATTGAGTTCAAGGCTAGCCTTGTCTATAGAGCTAGGATAGCCAAGTCTACATAAAGAAACTCTGTCTTGAAAAAGTCAAAAAAGCCGGTGGTGGTGGCGCATGCCTTTAATCTCAGCACCTGGGAGGCAGAGGCAATCAGACTTCTGAGTTCGAGGCCAGCCTGGTCTATAGAGTGAGTACCAGGACAGCCAGGGCTACACAGAGAAACCCTGTCTCAAAAAACAAAAAAACAACAACAACAAAAAGAAAAACCCAAAAAAAAATTTTAACTCAACTAAGCATATTTGAGTTTTCATGTTTTTATGAGGTTGGTTGTTTGTTTGTTTTTGTGATCCTAGGGATCAAACTCAGGGCTTTACCACACTAGAGAAGCATAATTTGGAGTCAGTAAAAACAGTGTTGCTGAGTTTGGTTCCCAGCACCCACATAGGATAGATCATAACTTCCCCCCTCCCCCTGCCACCTGGCCCCATTTGCTCCAATACCCATATGTAGATACACTGTCATTGTCTTCAACACAGCAGAAGACGGCATCAGATGCCCATTACAGGTGGTTGTGAGTCACCATGTGGTTGCTGGGATTTGAACTCAGGACCTCTGGAAGAACAGTTGGTGCTCTTAACCACTGAGCCATCTCTCCAGCCCCAGGCTCATAATTTCTTGTATTTCTAGTTCTAGGAGGATCCAATGCCCCTCATGAACACCTGTACCGCTACACATACACAATTTAAAAATAAATCTTAAAAATAATAATAACAATTTTGCTTTGGAGATTACACATTTAACTTGTGTATATAGGTATAGTCTTTGCTTGATTTTTTTGTTATGACATAGGGTCACACTTGTAGCTACACTGGCCTTGAACTCACAAAGATTTGCCTGCTTCTGCCTCTAAAGTCCTGGGATTAAAGATGTGTGCTGCCATCCACAGCCTGAGTTTTTGTTTGAGACCAGACCTTCCTACGTTCCCCAATAGCATCAAACTCTTTGACTTCAGGAACCCACTGCCTTAGCTTCCCTGCTAGCTGAGTCTATAGGCATGTGTCACCATCTAGCTTTGCCTAGATCTGTTCAGAATGGTTGCTGTTACTGTTATTTGTTTATTTGAAATAATCTCCAGGGGCTGGAGAGATGGCTCAGCGGTTAAGAGCACTGACTGCTCTTGCAGAGGTCCTGAGTTCAAATCCCAGCAACTATATGGTGGCTCACAACCTTCTGTAAAGGGATCTGATGCCCTCTTCTGGTGTGTCTGAAGACAGCTATAGTATATTCATATAAATAAAATAAATAAACAATAAAATAAAATTAAAAAAAAGAATGTGTAGCCCAAGCTGGCCTCAAATATGTGATTCTCCTGCCTCAGCCTCTCGAGAACTAGGGTAGGTCACCATAGTAGGCTTATACCATTTTTATTATTCCAAAGTGTTCCCTTCCCTCCCTGATTACCAACAACCAACCTGAGCAAAGCAGTGCTCCTCATTTTCTCTGACAGTGCTCAGAGACTGTTTCTGCAGGTGGAGTCCAAAATCAGTCTCAACTCCAGGCACCTCTTGGGAAAGTGCATGGACCCACTTCCTATAGCCAGCACCTGCTTAAGTTTAAAATACCCTGGCTTCTTGAGTTGATGATTTCCACCAAATGGGTACTCTGACCTCAAACCCCACATATTCTCTGGCCTGGGAGGCTTTCATTTTCTTTCTAACGGCCTAATTTTCAGTTGGAGGGAAATTTTTTTCTTAAAATTCTATTTCATCTCTCTTTTCCAGAGTACTTCAACAAAACAGTTTTCAGGTTATAATAATATTCTACCCTAGCTGAAAGTCTTTGATGTGCTGTGTATTGCAGTGGCAATACATACCTTTCATCCCAGCATTCAGGAGACAGAGGCAGTGAGTTTGAAATCCAACCTGGTCTATAGAACCAGTTCCAGGACTGCCAGGGCTACACATTGAGGCCATACTGAAAATCTGCCTGCTTCTCCAACTTCCTGACTCTCCTATTTGTCTATCTATTATCATGAATTGTGCCCCCAGTTTGCCTTATCTAAGACTTACACTCAGTGCTAATGTATGAATGCAAGACACTTGGTGAGTGCCTGGAATCCTATTTTTCCACTTCCATAGTCACTACTTGGTTATATTTCTCAGCTGTTCCCAGAACCCAAACAACATCCTGACAGACGTCACCGCCCTCCTTTCATGGACTCGGATGCAAAGAGAACTTTATTAGGTTCTCATTATGCAGCTTTCCTTCGGAGTCTGTTCATTTCAGAACTGGCTGTGTATGAATTTAACCAGTTAGTCCTACTATGCGCCTGGCCTAGTGAAAAGGGAGACAGATACAGGCAGTCCTGAGCTCCATCCCATTTCCTCCTTAGCATAAACTCATGAGGACTGGAAGCATTGTGGGAATAGATGTCTGGAAAAGTGGGGAAAAATCCAGGTTCACAAAAAGATATTATGGAAAAGAACCCAGGTACTAAGATGGGTCCATAATAGGGCTGGACATTAGGAGTACTGTAGCCTGGAAAGGCTGGCAACATGGCTCAGTGGGTAAAGATGCTTGCTATCAAGCCTAAAGACTTTTGAGTTTGATTCCCAGAACCCACATACTGGAAGGAGCGAACATATTACTACAAGTTGTCCTCCGACTCTCCACATATGCCCATACACGTATCATTCATACATATAAAATAAATAAATGTAATAAAAAATAATTAAAAGAAGACAAATAGGATAGATTTAAAAAAAAATGACACTCATAACATTCCTAACCTACTTTCATCACATTGATTTTAGGCTCACCAGTACATACCTTTGCATCTGAGCTGTGGAGCTTGGCCCATTCTGTATATCACCTTGGCCGAATTGGCCATATGTAGTCTGACCACAAGGGACCTGTGCTGCAGAGGCTGGAGGTGCCCCCGAGGAAGGTGGGGCTCTCGGCACACCTGAGGGTAAAGAAGAGAAATAAATGGATAGGAAATAACTTTCTCCTATATCATGAGGCAGGAATGCAAAACAGCAATCAGTAAGAGAAATCTTCACCACCACACCCTCCAGCTCACAGCAAGAGGGACACCATGCCACTCTTGCCTCAGCAGTATCTGGCATGTGAATGTCCAACAAACAGGCTACTTGCTCTGACTCTGAAGCTAGTCGTCAGAGCAACACAATGTAGGACCTTCCTCTGATCAACACACGCTTTCTCATTCAATCTAAGACAGCCTCCATCCTTTTTCAGGAAAACATCTGACTCCACTACTTAGAAACTCAGATACATGTAGAGGGTGATGTAGAAGACGATGAGCAAGAAATAATGAACTGGGCTGGAGAGATGGCTCACTGGTTAAGAGCACTGTCTGTTCTTCAGAAGATCCTGAGTTCAAATCCCAGCAACCACATGGTGGTTCACAACCATCCATAATGAGATCTGATGCCCTCTTCTGGTCTGTCTGAAGACCGCTACAGTGTACATAGATATAATAATAAATAAAATCTTAAAAAAAAAAGAAAGAAAGAATGAACTAGTCTGTAAGAACATAGGGCTCTTTAATGCCTTTAATCCGAGTACTTAGGCAGAGGCAGGCGGATCTCTGTGAATTTGAAGCCAGCCTGGTCTACGGAGTGAGTTCTTCTAGGACAGTCAGGGCTACCCAGAGAAACCCTATCTTTAAAAAAATGAGAGAGAGAGAGAGAGAGAGAGAGAGAGAGAGAGAGAAGAAAATAGGGAACTGAGGAGGATGTAGTCAGTTGCATGCCTAGTATGAAGCCTTGGATTCAACCCCCAGCACCTGCCAGGGCCTGGAAAGATGGCTCTGTAGTTTAAGACCTGGGTTCTAGGGCTGGCAAGATGGCTCAGTGGGTAAGAGCACTGGCTGCTCTTCTGAAGGTCCTGAGTTCAAATCCCAGCAACCACACTGTGGCTCACAATCATCCATAATGAGATCTGACACCCTCTTCTGGTGTGTCTGAAGGCAGCTACAGTGTACTTATGTATAATAATAAATAAATCTTTAAAAAAAAAAAGATCTATGTTCTAGTAGCAGAGGATCTATGCTCCATTTCTAGTACCCAGATGGTGGCTCCCAATCATCTCTAACTCCAATTCTAGAGGATCAGACCCCTCTTCTGAATCCATACATGCAGGCAAAACATACTCACCAGTAAAAGAAAATAAAAATGGCCGGGCGGTGGTGGCGCACGCCTATAATCCTAGCATTTGGGAGTCAAGAGGACCAGAAATCCATGAAACTGAGGGTGGAGGTGGGGCGTGTTTGCTTGTTTGGTTTGTTTTGCTGGGGACTGAGTCCAGGGTTTCATGCATGCTAGGCAAGTGTTCCTTCACTGAGCTATGCCAGCCACCAGAAAGGCGGCTCAGACCCCTCCTTTGTACACGTCCTATATCTTATTCACACTCTTCTTGCCCACTTCCATGTTCAGGAGAGTTCTCACAAGTCGGAGACCTTGTTTTTGCCTCTAAGAGTTCTGTCAGGACAGACGGCTTATCCCATTATTAATGCTGTTACCTACATTCTCACAAGAGCTGGGCTCTGTCCTTTCTCTGATCAGCTCTCCCTTCAAAACTACTTCTACTAAACTTAGCCATACTTTTGAAGTGTTCCTGATCCTTAAGAAAAATCAGATTCACAAGCTAAACTTGTTCACTAACCATAACAGAACCAGATAGATTTCCCTTCAATAACAAACCTCTTTCAAAAGAGAATGACAAACTCCATTCTGATAAGTCAAACATAACAGAGCAAAAATGGACTCTGTCCAGTCAAAGTCCCACTCCAGAACAAGGCACTTCTAAAAGAACCAAGACTTAATTTTACTATTTCACCATTTGGTTTTTTACAGTGTGACTAAAGTGGTAATAGTTCATTCATTTTCAAAACCTACCCATGCCTTGCCTGACCTGCTTCTTAAAGTTTTCATATGTAGTTATTTCATTTGAACATGTATTATTATTATTATTATTATTATTATTATTTTATTATTTCATGTGTAAGAGTGCTCTGCTCACATAGATGTCTGTGCATTACATGCATGACTGGTGCCTGCAGAGGTCGAGAGGTAATTGGATCCCTTGAAACTGGAGTTCTGGATGCAGGTCCCGGGAATTGAACCTGGATCATCTACAAGAATAAGAAATGCTCTTAACCACAAAGCTATCTCTCTAACCTCCATAAAATTATATTTATGTTTTTATTGTGTTTGGAGATCAGAAGACAACTTGTTTTCTCCTTCCACAATGTATATCTCAGGGATTGAAATTTGGTCATTATACTTAGAGGTAAACACCTTTACCTGCTGAACTATCTGAAGCCTCTAAAACTACCCCATCCACCTCATTCATTCATTCATTGATGGTTCTGGGGATTGAGCCTAGAATCTCATACTTGTTAGGCAAATACTTTGCTAATAATTTATAACTTTTTTTTACTTTTATTTTTAGACAGACTCTTACTCTGTTACCTAAGTTGAACTTGGAGTCACTCTACAGCCCAGGCAAGCCTTGAAGCTGGATTCCTCCTACTGCACCCTCCCTTATAACTGGAATTACAGGCCTGTGACAGTAGGTCTGGTAGAATCTACTCTTAAACAACATAGGATTTAGTTGCTGGGCAGTGGTGGCGCACGCCTTTGATCCCAGCACTAGGGAGGCAGAGCCAGGCTGATCTCTGAGTTCCAGGCCAGCATGGTCTACAGAGAGTTTCAGGATGGCAAGGGATACACAGAGAAATCCTGTCTGGAAAACAACAACAAAAAGACTCAGAGTTTAGCATAATCTACCTCTTCAGCCAGCATAACCAAAAGTCTACTATTGATAACTTTATCAGGTCTGCCAGGTTAACATGCAGAGGACCAGCTACCCTCCTTGGAAAAGCAATATAAAACAAAACTGAGGGCTTAGCAGCAGCGTAGCTCAACACTAAAGCATGTATACACAGGGCCTACATTCAACTCCCCAAGAGACACAACATAGAATCTAATGCAACACCAAATTCTCTTATTTCACTCATATTACAGAACATCCAAGAAGAAGAAACCCAAGCAAAGGAAAATGAAAAGATCCAGTGAGTCAGGCATACACTTTTCCATTCAGATTCATTTACACGCAAATGTGTCCCAGAGTAGTATTATAGTAAGATCCAGAAGTCAAATAAGAGGCATTCTCAACACATATGAGGAACAAGTGACTTTCAGGGAGATGAAGTCAACAGGCAACAGAAGAGCTATGACCACAACCCTTCCATCCAGCTTTTAGTAATGCAGTAACAGTAATGAGGCTGTCCAGCATGACACCCACCAAAGTGAGCTGTTATTGAATCTGTAAGATGCATTCTTACTAGGTGACTTAGGAAGAAACAGTCACATGTAAAAACAAGGTGAGACAAGACTATTCCCAGGGTCTTCCTTTTCAGAGAGCCAGATTCACGTTCCTCAATCATAGCACCTAGGTAGCTTCGTTAAAGCAAGATAATCTAACCTGAAGACTGCTCATTCCCTTCCTTAGCTCAAAAGGAACCTGGAAACTTACCTTGAGGAGGTACCTGCTGATAGCCTGGCGCTGGGCCATTGTAGGCTCCATGGAGAGTGGCAGGAGCTGCAGGTCCTGGTTGCCCACTATAACTAGACTGATGGTACCCTGGGTAGATGGGCTGGCTCTGCCCAAATGGTGGGACGGGTGGAACTGACTGGTTGACATTCATTATGAAAGCATCCCCGATTTGATCTCACCTATTGAATGAAGAAAAAGAAAGAAATCAGTCAAAACAAACTTTCTAAGAAGAGAGCAACTATTCAGGGAAGGAAGGAAGGGACGGAAGGGATTGGCCTTATCAGGCAGTGATCAGTTGAACTGTTCCCACACTACCACAGGATCTCAGAAACTTCCTGTCCCGGCCAATACCTAGTCACTTTCCTCAAAGCAAGGATTTTGTTACTGTAAACCCCATGTTGTGTAACTGCCAAGAAGGTATAAATTCCAACTTCAGACAGACTTACTGGAACAGAACAGCAGCCACCATTCTCCAGTGGTATGATTTTCAGTGTCAAGTAAGTCACACAGAGTCCTCTGCCTGATAACTACCATGACGTTACAGGTAAATAAAACAATGTTTCCACTTCCCATTCATTGTATCTACCGCTAAGTCATCCATGCATCCTCAAAACAGAGTAACTTCAAATGTACTGGGTTTTTGTTTTTTAACCACTAAGGCAAAGTAGTTCAAACACACACACACACACACACACACACACACACACAAAGAAAACTTGTAAAGTAGCTGTTTGGAAGAACAGTATTCCTTGTCTGACCTACAATAATCCAAATGTTACTCTGACCCCATTCTTTCCATGAAAAAAATGTATTAACCTCACAAATGAAACATTAAGATTTCTAAAATGTAGCAATATTCCATGACAAAGGTCATTCATCTTATCCGTCAAGCAGAGGACTATGGGTATTTTCAATCCAAAAGCATACCTGTAATTCTGTTTCTGTTCTAATGTTTGTTTGATAGGTCGCTATCAAACTATTACAATCTTGCCCAGCAACAGAAGGATGAGTTGGAGGTCCTTTCAAGGGTCATTCCAAGAAGGAGACTGGAGATCTAAACATCATTCTAACTATTCTACAGGCAGAAAAGGCCCAGGAAGAGCGATACCTCCTCCCAGGTGCTGCGGCAGAACAATAGGTCTCTCTTTGCTAGGACAGCCCAAAAGCTGAACCGCTGCCGGACTGAAAACTCTGTAAAGTCAAAGCCATTTTAGTATCAGTCCTTCCAAACCCTAAACGTTGCACAAGCCACCAACATCAAGCTTGGGAAACGTCCCTCTCCTTTTAAGTTCCTGAAGGAGGGAGAGGGGCAGAATAAGCTTGGAGTCAAACTCCAATCTTGACTCCATTCTAGGTAGACAGTCGAGGGTGACAACCCAAAGGGGCGGGGCAAGCTTCCTAGAACTCTGAAAGTACCCAAGGTGCGGAGGCTTGAGAGCTCTAGAGATCGAGATCGGGAAGCCAAGCCAGCCCCTAAGGCCACGAAGAGGGCCGGTTCACTAAGCAGTAAAGACCAAGTCTCTAATGCCCTTCAACATGCTGGGAGGGCGAGGCGGGAGCCGGAACCTGGGCCAGGAGGTGAAGGGAGGGGTCTGGGGACCTGAGACCGATCGCCGGTCACAGATGCGGGAGGTGAGGGTCTCTTTCTAGGCCCCGCCTTCAGGCTCCTCCTTTTCCTCTAAAACCGGACAGCGATCAGGCCAAAAATACCCTGGCCTCTCCTCAGCATTCCTCCCCACCACGCAACCTCGCGATGCCACTCCTCACCCGGCTCCAGATCCAGGTTCGACTTCGTTCCTAACGTCAAGGCTCCCAGGCTCAACTTCCGGTTCCGAGGGGGGCTGGAGTGTCGTCCCCGGAAGTTCCGCCCCATGCTCTAGGGTTAGGCCACTCCTTCTGCCACGTCGGCCTTAGGCATGCTTCCGGGAACCCGGATGTTGCACATGCGTAAGTGTTCTATCCCGACATGGACGCAGTCTGCAAAGTATTGCTGAGTGTCTGCTTTTTGGGGTTTGTGTGTGGGGGTTGTTTTTTGTTTGTTTGTTTGTTTTGTTTTGTTTTTTTTTGCTTTTCAGATTTTTCCACATTTTCCAGATTTTCTTTATGGCTTTACCAGCTGAGAGGCTATTAAGAAAACTAGGTCAGATTATTTTTAGTAACGCTTCCTTCGTCGTGTCTTGACATTAAGGACCGCTAGTCTTGTATCCACTTCCTGTTACCCTTTCACCCCTTTGATTTGCGTCCCTCAGGTACAGCTCACCCCGACCTTTGAGCCACACGTGGTGGTGGTAGGGAGGGTACTAACCCCTGCTATGAGATTGTGTGCTTATTAGTTCAAGTTTGGGCTGATGAGTTCAATGTTTGGACAACTTCTGCCCCGATTTATTTCTTTAGTGAAAAGAATGCCTATTGGACAGTGAATTGGGATGAATTTAGATGTATCCTAAGATTGTCTAGTATAGTGTTTATTCAATAAAGATTAGTTACCGTTTTATTCCTTGCCCTTTTTTATAGAGGTAAAACTCTATCAGAATATAACCATCTCCCGGCTCTCTGTTAAAAGAGCTACAATCCTTTCAGTAATTGTAAGATTCTTTAGAGAATAATTTTAACTAATCAATAATCATTGCTCTTTTTTCCTCTAATCAGTTTTTTGAGACTGGATCTCAATTTATAGGCAGACTGTCCTGAAACTGGATATATAACTCATGATCACCTTGAACTCACACTTTTTATGCTTCCACCTCTCTGTTGCATGCATTGTAATCCTTTCTATACTGTTATGCTTTAAGCACTTTGGGCCAACGCAGGTTCTAGGTTTCACGAATAGAGTAGGCAAAATGTTTTGTGGGGGTTTTTTTTCTACATAATGGTAGTTACACAGTAATACATGCTTAGGGAAAAAAATGGGATTTAAGTTTGCATGTGTGTTACTAACCAGGCAGTTGTTTCTGTCTAACTTGTTTTAATTTATTCTATTTATTTATTATTTTATTTTATTTTATTTTATTTTGGTTTTTTGAGACAGGGTTTCTCTGTGTAGCCCTGGCTGCCCTGGAACTCACTCTGTAGACCAGGCTGGCCTCCAACTCAGAAATCCGCCTGCCCTTGCCTCCCAAGTGCTGGGATTAAAGAAGTGCACCACCACCACCCAGTTTAAAACTCTATTATATATAGGTGTTTTGCCTGTGCACTTTGTGAATACTACAGAGGCCAGAAGAGGGCACTGGATCCTCTGGAACTGGAGTTAACAAAATCTTGTTAAAAGATATGTGGATGCTGGAAATCAAACCCAAGTCATCTAGAAGAGTAGCCAATGTTCTTTGTCACCAGCCCTGTTTCTATCCAATTTTAAAATACTGTCAGTGGGCCCAGCAGTGGTGGTGGATACCTTTAATCCCAATCTCGAAAATCCCAATCCCTGTCTTGAAAAACCAAAATACTGTCAGAGGAGCCTAGGATCAGTATCAGCTGAGACTTATTAGAGATGTAAATTAATTTTTTCATATTTATTTGGGGTTTCTTTCAGACAGGGTTTCTCTGTGTAGCCCTGGCTGTCCTGGAACTCACTCGGTAGACCAGGCTGGCTTATAGGGGTGCATGACCACCACTCTGCTTTTGTGTCTGCCTGCCTTTCCTCTCTCTCTCTCCCTCTTGCCCCCCCCCCATAGGAGGTTTCACTGTATAACGCTTGTGAACTAATTGTGTGAATCCAGCTGGCCTCCCACTCACAGACATCCTCTGCTTCTGCACCCAGAGAGCTGGGATTAAAAGCATATGCTACCAAACCTGGCTAGAAATGTACATTTCTAATTCATCTACATGTAGTTCAGCTTTGGAGACAGGGCTCAACAAGCAGTAGTCCCTTACAGCAAGCTTGATAAATTACTCCCTCCTGGATGATTCTCTTGCTGACTAACAGTTGTCTAGTTTAAGAATTTGCCAACTGCAGGGACTGAGCAAGTGGAGTATGATTGGAATGAGCATGATTGACCAGAGTGAGCAGATGTCCTTCATTCGCAACATGAAAGCTCACAACCATCTGTACAGCTACAGTGTACTCACATAAATAAATACATAAATACATAAATCTTAAAAAAAAAGAATTTGCCAAATGCAACTGACATTTGCTGAGCACTTGAGCTGCCCAAGCTCGAGCTCTCACCTTAGCATCTCACATGATTTACCCCATTCATATTTCATTTCACAAAAAGAAGCAAATATAATCTGTCTTACTTAAAGTTTCCTACTCCTAATAAAAGCTAAGATCCACATAGCTTGAAGATGGAGGCTATAAATTGCATTTAAAATTTTCCTAAGCCGGGCAATGGTGGCACATGCCTTTAATCCCAGCACTTGGGAGGCAGAGGCAGGCAGATTTCTGAGTTCCAGGCCAGCCTGGTCTACAGAGTGAGTTGTAGGACAGCCAGGGCTACATAGAGAAACCCTGTCTCGAAAAACCAAAAAGAAAAAAGAAAAAATTTTTCCTATAACTCAACCTTGTGCTTACAAAAGAGGCAGAGATAGGAGGATCAGAACCTCAGGCACCACCTTGTTTATAATAAGTTCAAGGCCAGGTTAAGCTATATAAAAGACCCTGTCTTTTATATACATATATAGATTTATTTATTTATTTATTTATTTATTTAATGTCCTCAGACGCACCAGAAGAGGCACTGGATCCCATTACAGGTGGTTGTGAGCCACCATGTGGTTGCTGGGAATGGAACTCAGGACCTCTGGAGGAGCAGTCAGTGCTCTTAACCGCTGAGCCATCTCAGAAGGATGGTGCCCTCTTCTGGTGAGTTTGAAGACAGCTACAGTGTAGTGTACTCATATAATAAATAAAATAAAAAATAAATAGCTGGACAGTGGTGGCAGCACTTGGGAGGCAGAGGCAGGCGGATTTCTGAGTTTGAGGCGCACCTGGTCTACAGAGTGAGTTCCAGGACAACCAGGGCTAAACAGAGAAACCCTGTCTTGAGAAACCAAAATAAAAAAATAAATATATTTTTAAAAAAGTGTTGTGGGTGATTCTGATATGCAGGGAGTGTTAGTTAATGTCACTAGTATAGCATAATGGCTGGCACATAGGTAGCATTTGACTTTTTCTTTTTAAATTTTTTTTATTTTTTATTTATTTATTTCATGTATGTGAGTACACTGTAGCTGTCTTCAGACACACCAGAAGAGGGCATCAGAACTCATTACAGATGGTGGTGAGCCACCATGTGGTTGCTTGGAATTGAACTCAGGGCCTCTGGAAGAACAGTCAGTGCTTTAACCGCTGAGCCATCTCTCCAGCCTGACTTTTTTTTTTTTAAGGTAGGATCTTGCCGTGTTGTTCAAGGTAGGCAAATCTTGACCTTCTGTACCCAAGCAATCTTTCGGCCTCAGTTTCCTGAGTAGTCGGGACTTTAGTTGTATTCATTAACACACACACACACACACACACACACACACAGACAGACACATATCATAAATAAAAACAATACAATGACAGGAGTAAGAGGATGCGAAATCTCAGGTTAATTCTCATTTCCGTAAAATATTGGTGCATAAAAGTAAAAGACTAATTGGTAAAAATAAATAAATAAATAAAAATAAAAAACAAGGAGGCTAAAGAGATGGCTCAGCAGTTATGAGGACGGGTGCTCTTCCAAAGTACCCGAGTTCAATTCCCAGCAACCACATGGTGGCTCATAACTGTCTATAGCGGAATCTGATACCCTCTTCTGTTGTGTCTGAAGACAGGGACAGTGTACTCATACATAAAATAAATAAATCTTTAAAAAAAATAAATAAAAAACAAAAGTAAAACTAAGGGACTGGCAGAGATGGTTCAGCAGTTAAGAATGTTTGCAGCTCTTGCAAAAGACCCATTTGTTTCCCAGGACCTACACTGAGAAGCTTCAAACTGTGGAGAGCTGCGACATGCCGCCCCTTAAAATGGCGCAGGCCTCCGCCTTCCGCTAGCCAAACAGCAAGCGCTCTCCGTGGTAAACAACTCCTTCTTTGGCAAGGGGCGGTGTCAGAAATGGGTGATGCAACCATTGGCCAATAGTGAAGCAGTACGCTCCCAGCGCTGATTGGCTTGGGGATAGATAGTATATGGGGGGTGGGGGTAGGAGAAGCTTGCAGATTGTTAAAGGTTCCTGAATAAACCGCTGGAAGAAGAGCACGGTGTGGTGTCTTTCTTGCTGGTCAAGATAGGCGCCCGCATCTAACCATCTGTGAGTCCGACTCCAGGAGATATAATACCCCCTTCTTGACTCTAGTCACTTAAAGTCACATACACATACCCACACACAAACATTTGAATAATCAATGAAGGGAAGTCTAGATGCTTTTTTTTTTTTTTACTGGTAAAGTCAAGTAACTTTGTGAAATCACACTAATAATAAGGTAACAAGAACTCAAATTGTTCTTCTAACCCTAAATTCTGATTTGTTTTGTTTTGTTTTTCGAGACAGGGTTTCTCTGAGTAGCCTTGGCTGTCCTGGAACTCATTCTGTAGACCAGGCTGGCCTCGAACTCAGAAATCTGCCTGCCTCTGCCTCCCAAGTGCTGGGATTGTGCCACCACTGCCCGGCCTAAATTCTGATTTTTATAACTGTATCATAGCTAGGATTTATCACACACCAGCAGAACTGTAGTGGGTTGGTCTGGTCCTGCTTTTATTCAAATGCTAATTCTATACCCCTAAGATTTGGTTGCTCCTAGATGAGCAGATCATCATGTAAAACCAGCTTCTGTTATATAAATCTTGCTCCCCATGATTGATTAATAAAGATGTCTACAGCTTGTAGCTGGGCAGAAGAGAGGTAGGTGGGGCTTTGATTCCTGGGCTTGGAGTCTGAGGCAAGGACCATAAGAGAGTGGAAGAAGAAGGAAGAAGTTGCTATGTGGTAGGTGGATCATGAGCGCATGGCCATGAGTAGGAGTGGCCCAGGTGGAACATAGCAAGTGCTATCTAGGGGTTACTGACAGGGAAGTAGACAAAATAGCATAGAGGGTTCACATCCGCCCAGCTCTAGTGCTTTAAGATTTACTATAAATATAAAGGTTTTGTGCCCTTTATTTGGTAACTAAATGATCTAAGGTGTGGTAGAAATCCCCAATTAATATTTATTACTGGGAGGCTTACAATCACCTGACTCCAACTCCAGGATATATAATGCCTTCTTCTTGTCATTTGAACTCAGATGCACAAATCCTATCCACTGATGACCAGTTACCACCTGAGAATGTTATGTTTTGTTACAGAAAGATGTTTTATAATGTGGGACACATTTGTACAATGGAAACTTAGAAACAAGTAGAGATTTTATTAATATCAACAGTTGCCTGTTTACACACACGTCTCTGTATCCATGTTTCATGACCCCCCCATCCCCCACGTTGTGATAGTAATTTAGTTAAGCAAAAGTTCACTGGTAACAAGCTGAGATACAGAATATAATAAAATGCAGCTCCTGGCTTGGGAGGTGGAGAAAGGAAGGTCGAGAAAGGAAGGTCAGGAATTTGGAGTCCAACCTGAGTTAATGTGACTGCCTCAAAAGAAAAACAAAACAAAACAAAACAAAAATCAGATTGTGGACCATAGCACACATCCCTTGCCTTCAACTTTTTAATGGTCTGGGAGACATATAAATAATCTATATGACCAGCTGACATATAATCTACATGATCAGCTGAAAAATGAAAGTGTGCACAAGAAACCCACATTGCCCAAGGAAGGAGGAGCTGGGGGACGGTCAGAAAATGCTTTAAGGAAGAGACATCAAAGCAACTGGATCAGAGGTGGTTAGACTTCTCCACAGTCCCCAGCCCGCAGTACGTAATACAGATTTTCAATAGTAACAGAGGCACACCTGCACCAGCCCCCTTGAATCACTTATGTTCAGTTACTTGACTCTAACTTACTTTAGCTGTCACTAATTTAAAAGTATATTATTGTGTGTGATATGTGTGCAGGAGCGTGCAAACATTCTGACGTGTGGGTCATAAGGACAGTTGTGTGGGCTGCTTCTTCAGTGGCTTGGAGGCTGCTTTTGTTGAAAAGAGCTGACTTTTTTTTTTTTTTTTTTTTGGTTTTTCGGGACAGGGTTTCTCTGTATAGCCCTGGCTGTCCTGGAACTCACTCTGTAGACCAGGCTGGCCTCGAACTCAGAAATCTGCCTGCCATCTGCCTCTGCCTCCCAAGTGCTGGGACTAAAGGTGTTCGCCACCACAGCCCGGAGAGAGATGACTTTTCAATTGGACCTCTGAAAGTGTCCAATGAGTGACAGCTTGCTGTCTCACACACACACACACAGAGGTATCTGTCAGAGAACTGTGCAGGCTGGGGATATAGCCCAGAACTCCATCTTTTTTGTACCATGCACAAAGCCTGATTCTATCCCTAGTATCACAGGAGGAAACATATAAAAATGATCTTCATGTAGAGCACCCATGGACTGCTTCACCACAAAATACCTTTCCCCAACAGTAGACCACCCTGCTGTTGTACATGTGGAGGTTAGAGGACAACTTTTGAAGTCAGTTCCTTCCTTCCACCATGTGAGTACCATGGAAAGAGCTTAGGTCAGACATCACTGAAATGATGAGTCATCTTATAACATCTTTTTTTGTTTTGTTTTGTTTTTTTTTTTTTTAGACACGGGGTTTCTCTGTGTAGCCTTGGCTGTCCTGGAACTCACTCTATAGACCAGGCTGGCCTCAAATTCAGAAATCCACCTGCCTCTGCCTCCCAAGTGCTGGGATTAAAGGCATGTGCCACCACTGCCCAGCCTTATACATCTTCTTTGACTGTATCCTCTGGAAGAAAGTTTGAGGCTTGGATTTGTCATTTCTGGCCATTTGATGCGTAAATTCTTATCCATCCATCCATGTATATATGTATGTATGTATGTATATATGTATGTATGTATGTATGTATATATGTATGTATTTTAGATTTTTCTGTGTAGCCCTGCATGTTCTAGAACTTGCTCTACAGACCAGGCTAGCCTTGAACTCAGAGATCTGACTGCCTCAGTTTCCCAAGTGCTAAGATTAAATTCCTATTCTTTCACAAAACTCAACTTTTCAATGCTGTGGCAAAGTGCACAAGCAGGTCCTGGTTCAAGAGTAAGTTCAAACAGCAAAGCAGCACTCTCCCCTGAGGAGTTTGTGGGAGCAAACTCCATCATTTCTCAGCAGCTCTGGGACTGAAGTCTCTGTTGATGTCACTTTCCAATGGACTTTGGCCAAAAGCAGTTAGGTTCATGATCCTTGGGGGAAGGCATGGTGCCTGATAGACCACTTAGTTAAAAAAACCCAAAGATCTGATACTGAGTCCTGACTAAAAGGTCCACGAAGTAAAAGGGAGGGCATGGAGGGCAGAAGTTTGTACTATAATTAGTTCTAGGAGTAACACAGTTGGGGAAGGGAAAATACAGCCAGCAACTATTTTGAGCAAGTTGTGATTGACAAGACATGTGTACTGGACTGTACTGATCCCAGGGCCAAGTTGCCTGCCTGTGGTGGTGGGGGTTGGGGGGAGGCCTGGGTCAGCAGGAGCAGGACAGCCAGACAGGCAGGCCGGACGGGGTACCAGCACCTCAACTTCTCTCTCAGGGACACTGTCCAAACTCCGGGGGCTACAGGCCAAGCTGTGCGATGGGTGCTGAGGAGGAGGTGCAGGTCACATTAGCAGGGGGAGCACCGTGGGGCTTCCGACTTCAGGGGGGGACCGAACAGAGGAAACCTTTACAGGTATCTAAGGTAAGGGAGAGTCCCCTGAAATGATGTCTCATGGAGAAGGGAACCCAAGGGAAGTTGGGAAGAATCATGTGATAGCTTTCTGGGCCAGGGGGTGGGGGGTGGGTGGGGGATGGGCAGTGGGCAGAGTGGGGGTTTGTGAAGAAGTAGTGGTGGGCAGGTGGGCAGGTAAGCACGCTCAAGGCTATAGGGGAGCAGACTGTGACCATAAGCTCCTGGAGGACTATTAGCAAAGCCAATTCTTATTTCAGGGAGCAGAGCAAAAAGAAGGCCCTGCTTCAGTACTGTAGGAAAAGAGGCTGAGTCTGGTCATCCAGTATTTGCTCCCCTAAGTGTGTGAGTCTCTCTACTCCAAACCCCAGGGATGTAGGGAAGGTTCTAGTTTCTCTTTGACTAAACTGATATGTGACAAGTTGAAGCAGTCTAGCCCAGCCCAGCCCAGCCCAACCCTGTCCTGCCCTGCCCTGCCCTGCCCTGCCCTGCCCTACCCTACCCTACCCTGCCTTCAGTGTTCCACTTTCTCTAAGCAATATGCATCCTCTTACTAGGCAAGACTAGATGCTAGATTCTCTTAGGAAGCCATTAGCCTATGGCTTCACTCTACAGACTCAATTTTCTGGACTGTGAAATGTGGGTTACAAAAGTATCAATTTTATAAACCATTCTAAGAATTAAGTGCAGTATTTCACACAGTGCAGTGAGAACTCTGATAGCCCGGCATCACAGTCTCCCAGAATATAGCTGGGTCACTTCAGTCTGGAATACCATTCTAAAATGTCAACACACAACTGCACCTGGGATTTCTTTCTTTCTTCCTTTCTTTCTTTAAGATTTATTTATTTTATATATGTGAGTACACTGTCAATGTCTTCAGACACACCAGAAGAGGGCATCAGATCCCATGCAGCCACCATGTGGTTGCTGGGAATTGAACTCAGGACCTCTGGAAAAGCAGTCAGTACTCTTAACCTCTGAGCCATCTCTCCAGCCCCAAGGCACCTGGGATTTTAAAACCTAGAAAAGAACTGGCCAGTAGAGCTACTGTTCTTGGAAGAAAATACTGGGGACTCATCATTTCTTAGATCTCAGCCACGGAGTTTTCTCCATCCCTGTTGCAGTCAGTGATTACTCTGCTGCCTCCCTCTAGACCTCTCTATCCCTTACCTCTAGAGAGGCCTCTCTGGTAGCACCCCAGACATCTCCCCACCCTTTTTACCGCCCCCTCCCCCAGATCATCAAAAGTCAAAAACCTCTCACATAGGTCCTTTTTGTCACTCCATCCCTACTGGAGCTCTCTCCATGACCCATGCTCTCCTCTAACACCTCAGATCCGAAGACGGAGCCAGGCTGGCAGAGCAGGACTCCGGGAGAGGGACCAGCTCTTAGCGATCAATGGGATTTCTTGCACCAACTTCTCCCACGCCAGTGCCATGACCCTCATTGATGCCTCGGGGCGTCAACTTGTCCTTACTGTGAGGAGGTATGGAGTCCTCCCATCCTTTTTCCCTGGCCTAGGTCTCTCCTTGCCTGTCTCAGCTCTGTCTCACTGGCCTGGCTTCAGTAACTAACAAGTACTTCTTCTGATTATGTTTTTCTGGAGAGAATGTTTGCATGTACCTCCTAATGGAATGAATGTATCTGCAACCCAGGGATGGGAGCAGGCATGGTGAGCAGGCATGAATGGCTCGGCTGGTGGACTTCAATCCTTTGCCTGTCTCCTCCTTATCGAGTCTTCCTCAAAGCCTTCAGACCTCCCCTCTTCCTAGCCCGCTTACTCCACCTGTATGCCAGTCTCTTCTGTCCCCGTTGCCTTGCCCTTCACCCTCTCCAGAGCTGTTCATTCTGTAGCTCCCTCTTTCAAATTCTGTCCTCATTTCTATCCTCCAGGGTAGCAGATGAAGGGTCTGTGAGATCTCCATCTCCAGGAGAGCTTCAGGTGCTGTCACCCTTATCTCCATTGAGTCCTGAGCCCCCAGGTGCTCCTATTTCCCAGGGTCTTCAGCCCACAAGCCTTCGTTCACCCCCTGACAGTGAAGCTTACTATGGAGAGACAGATAGTGATGTTGATGGCCCTGCCACACAAGAGAAGCCACGCCGAACTCGCCGCCGAGGTCCTGCAAGGCCTTTCCTTCCAGGAGCCCCACCTGATGAGGTGTACCTGTCTGACAGTCCTGCAGAACCAGCACCTGTTAAAACTGGCTCTCCCAGTCAGGGTGACAGCCGAGTAAGCTCCCCATCTTGGGAGGAAGGGGCAGCAGCCCTTCAGCCACCACCAGCAGAGGCACTTCTGTTACCCCATGGTCCACTCCGGCCTGGTCCTCATCTCATCCCTATGGTGGGCCCTGTCCCCCACCCAGTGGCAGAAGATCTCACTACTACCTACACCCAGAAGGCAAAGCAAGCCAGTGAGTGCCTAAATCCATTTGTTTTCAATCAGGATCTGAGTCCTAAATCTATGCCTTCATATCTACCCACACATTCTACCTACCTCATGTTCCCCAGAAAACAGTGTTTGGGACAGGTTGAGAAGTGTAATGAAGGAGAGGAAAATAATTTTACTCATGGTCCCTAGTTATCTTTGCTATGACATAACTATCTTATACAATGACTCAATCCAAACTAAGAACAGACAACAGAGGGGGAATGGGGAAGGGATCTGACTGAAGTTTTGGGTGGTGGTGGTGGTGTTTGTTTTGCTAGATGTCAGGATGGAGGGTGAAGAAAGAATGGTTCTGGGAAGAGAGCACCTGAAAGTAATGTGAGGCTATTAGGCTCTTCACAACGTTAATTGTAGGCACAATAAGAATGCTACTTGTAAGTTCATTTGGGATTCCCAGGGACTAGCAAAATAGGGAGTGGGAAAGGGAGAGAGCTTTGATTTCTTATTTCCAGCAAGAGTGTGGACTTGGACAGAACAGACTCACTGCTATTTTGATGTGAGCTCCGGAATGAGATCTAGTGAGGTTTCTCTCTGTCCTGGGCCTCTCAGGCCCCTCCCATAGTTTTTTGTTTTTTTGGTTTTTTTGTTTTTTTTGGTTTTTTTTTTGCCACTTTTGAAATCTCAGGATTCACTCTCTCTAGTAATCTTTCTTCTCTTCCACCATTCTGATTCTCAGTTCGGAAAGTTTTATGTCTTTGAATTTGCAGAGGCTAAAAATATAAGAGTTTATAGTCTGCCATCCTGAGAGGGTCCCATATCCTACAAAAAATTCCAGATACATGCTCACGATCCCACACGTATCCCTGATTCTCATTTTAGCACCCCCTCCCTTCCCATCATGCTGGGCAAGATTCTATGCAATGGCTCAGGTTTATTTTTAGCCAGGCAGACCTCACAGTTCAGAGAGGGTGGGGTGAGGGGAAG
Source organism: Montemys delectorum (assembly GCA_019843815.1). Taxonomy (NCBI): domain Eukaryota; kingdom Metazoa; phylum Chordata; class Mammalia; order Rodentia; family Muridae; genus Montemys; species Montemys delectorum. The sequence goes on from JADRCD010232266.1 coordinate 20,303, forward strand.
GGGAGGCAGGTGCCCATGTCTATCACACTAGGAGTTGTGGGACAGGGAAAGAAGGGAGGGGGACATGTTCTAAAAACAGCTCGGTGAGCTCATACAGCTGCCAGCTCTGGGGACAAGACAAAGGGGCTTTAAAAGGCCTTGGGGGTGGCTCAAGCTGGTCCTGCTCCAGCCAGCACCGCCTTTCTCAGCATGGAGACCACCATCCAAGAGCCCCTCAGCCAAGCCAGCTGTGACAAAACCTCAGCTCCTGAGCTCCAAGACCCATTCTATGCAGGTACTACCCTATCCCACTCAAGAGAGTGTTGGGGACTAGAGTGGAGGGTAATGTCGCAGCAGTGGGGGAAGGGCGGTCTTTGGGGAAGGCCATTCTTATGTACTCTCTCTTTTTTTGCCATCCTTCCCCTCCTTCTTTCAGGAAAGTGTCACCCTCCCTTTTTCAGAATGGGTTGATGCTAAGACCACATGTCGAGGGGTTAATGACCACATGAGGTGTGGAAAGTTCATGGAACAAGAGTGAGAAGTGAGAGTGCACTGTGATCACATGAAGACATGTATGTGCTAATCTGGGAGAAGATATCTAAGAACAAGAATGTGGTGTGGCATTACACTGTGAGCAGCTTATGTCAAGAAAGCATAATGGTTGCTCCCAGTGGGCCTTGGCAGTGTGTTAAGTGCTTAGTTGACTTATCTCACTGTGTTCATGTGATCTTATGAAGAGGTAGCCATTGTCATCCTCATGAAGTAATTCTCCCAGAACTGAATTCTGACTCTGGTGTCTATTCTCTCATGGATAGTACTATTCTGTGTTATACACGTGGGGGCAAAAGGAATGAGGTCCCTAATTAGAAAACAGCTTGAAAGGAAAAGTAGTTGGAATGTCAGGAATTTTCCAGAAGGAACTGGGGACCGTAGACAAGAAAGAATCCGTGTCCAGGGTGGGGTCTTATAGCAGGGCAGCCCTTCCCACTTCCTGGCCCCACCTACTCAGGCCCCACATAGTTTAGGAACTCCTGTGTTGGTCCTTCACCACACAGACCCTCTCATGCCCACCTGATAGGACTGTTCTGTTGAGTTCTCTACTTGAAAGGCAGGGCAAATGGGAGAGGAAACCATGCTAGCCTCCAAAGCCATCTCCCCAATGCTAGCAGCAGCTTGTGAGAAAGAGAATGTATTTACCTGGTGACCTTGAAATCTCCTAAAGGCTTAGGGGGTTGCCTTGGAGATCAGCGCTCTGCCTTTTCCTGCATCTTGGATTCAAGCTTATCCCTGGATGTGAGTAGAGGTATGAAGCACAAAGGAATGTTCTAGCAGTTGGGAGGGCCAAGATTTGTTCTAAAATCCTGTCTACACTATACCAGAGCCTCTACAGGGAAAACTCTGGAAAGAACTACCTGGAACATGTCGGTCTGCAAACGTATTTGATTTTGACAACTCTGTGTTTGTATATGTGAACCGAGATGTGTATAAGCTGGAATGCTTGTGAATAAGAAAAGTACAATGGAGAAATTTTGCCCATAGCTGGCTTTCAGGAGATTGATGTTAGCAAGATGTGTGGGGAGTTATTTCTGTGAGTGTTTATGATGTGTGGAAATGAACAACTTGATGGGTAGGACTGTAAATGAAGAGCCTCATGTTAAGAATCTGTATGTTGGGCCGGGTGTGGTAATATACGCCTTTAATCCCAGCACTTGAGAGACAGCAGCAGTTGGATCTCTGTGAGTTCAAGGCCAGCCTGGTTTACATATCACTTCCAGGACTTCCAGGGCTATAGAGAGAGACCTTGTTACAAAAAGAATCTGTGTGTCCTAGTTATAGGGGTAACAGGGGGTGGAGTGGGAGTAAGGTCCATCCTTTGTGAGGAGCCCACTTACAAAGTACGGTAGGAGAAAAGCACTCCTTATCTCTTCCCTCTCAAGGCTGTGCCTGATTTTCCTGCCATTCAAGAATGGAAGGCAGGTGAAGAATGTGTGAAGTGGATAAGGCTCATCTCCTGGAAAATAGGAATGCAATCCAGGGAAGACGGGACAGAAGGGATGTGGTGTGGCAGCGGCTCTGTCCTTGGTTTCACCTTTCCCCTTCTATTCTGTCTCAGTCAGAAGACTTTGCCACAGGCAAGAGACATTGTGGGTCCTTTCAGTGAAAAAAAAAAAACAGGAGGTAGGACTTTGGGGAGCAGGACTAGAACGGGCTGTGACGCCCCCTGATTAATCTACCTCTTCATCTCCTCAGAACTGCAACGCGCAGAAAGCCTCCAGGAGAAGAGCGTGAAGGAGGCCAAGACCAAGTGCCGGGCCATTGCATCTCTGCTAACAGCAGCCTCCAACCCTCACTCCAAGGGGGTGCTTATGTTTAAGAAGCGTCGGCAGAGAGCCAAGAAGTACACCCTAGTGAGTTTCGGGGCTGCCGCTGGGACAGGAACAGAGGAAGAGGACGGCATCCCCCCAACGAGTGAGTCGGAGCTGGACGAGGAGGCCTTCTCAGACGCTCGAAGCCTTACTAATCAATCCGACTGGGACAGCCCTTATCTAGACATGGAGCTGGCTAGAGCTGGCTCAGGCACAGCAGAGAGTCAGAACTCTGGACTGGGAGGGCAGCTAAGCGAGGTCTCTGGGCGAGGGGTCCAGCTCTTTGAGCAGCAGCGCCAGCGGGTAGCCTCCGGCTCCCAGGAGTTGGCTCCCGTGGGCCTAGCAGCCATGCTTAATGGGCAGAGTCTGCAGTCCCCACCTCGAGCACAGAGTGCTCCCCCAGAGGCAGCTGTACTCCCACTCAGTCCTTTGTCGGCCCCTGCAGCCAGCCCTACCCCCTTCTTCCCGGATGGTGGAGCCCCCAGCCCTGCGCCAAGTATCTTTAACAGGTCAGCCAGACCTTTTACCCCAGGTTTACAAGGGCAAAGGTCAGGTACCACCTCAGTGATTTTCCGGCCTTTAGCCCCTAAGAAGGTGAATGAAGGCTTGGGGGGCACTAGCCCCGTCCCGCCCCCCTTCGCAGCCCCTCCACAGGGGCCCACCCCTCTGCCCAGCTTCACCACAGTGGTGCCCAGCCACACGCCGCCAGTCTCTGGGTCTTCCAGCAACATCCAACGCTCCACCGGTCCCGTGACCGCTACCAGCTCCTTGTACATCCCAGCCCCGAGTCGGCCCGTTACACCAGGAGGCGCCCCAGAGTCTCCCACTCCTCCTAGCGCTGCTGCCATGACCTCCACCGCTTCCATCTTTTTGTCCACTCCTCTGAGAAACTCTGCGCGCCCGGAGGCGCCGGGCCCCGCGGCCCCCGAGCCTGCCAGCGCTCGGGAGCAGCGCATCTCTGTGCCGGCTGCCCGCACCGGCATCCTGCAGGAGGCTAGGCGCCGGGGTACCCGCAAGCAGATGTTCCGGCCTGGGAAGGAAGAGACGAAGAACTCGCCCAACCCGGAGCTGCTATCGCTGGTGCAGAACCTGGATGAAAAACCTCGGGCCTGCGGTGCCGAATCTGGCCCGGAGGAGGATGCTTTAAGCCTCGGAGCTGAAGCCTGTAACTTCATGCAGCCACTAGGGGGCAGGAGTTACAAGACCATGTCTCAAGTGTCACCGAAAACCCCGCCTCCAATGGCTCCCAAAACCCCACCCCCTATAACACCTAAGACTCCACCCCCTGTGGCTCCTAAACCAGGGTCTCGAGGGCTCCTTGATGGGCTAGTGAATGGATCCACACCTATGGTTGGAATCTCCGAGCCTCCAAGGCTGCAGGGGAGGGGTGGGGAGCTATTTGCCAAACGGCAGAGCCGTGCCGACAGGTACGTGGTGGAAGCTACACCAGGCTCTAGCTTTAATCCAGGCCTTCGCCCTAGAAGTCCTTCTCCCACACCCTCACTGCCCCCATCCTGGAAATACTCACCCAACATCCGTGCCCCACCTCCTATTGCTTACAACCCACTTCTCTCACCTTTTTTCCCCCAAGCTGCCCGAACTCTCCCCAATAAGGCTCAATCCCAGGGACCTCGGGCGACTCCTAAGCAGGGTATCAAGGCCCTGGATTTCATGCGGCATCAGCCATACCAACTTAAAACTGCCATGTTTTGTTTTGACGAAGGTCCTTCAACTCCTGACCCCACTTCAGGGCCTCCCAAAACTGCCCGAGTCCAGGAGATCCGCAGATTTTCCACTCCGGCACCCCAGCCCACTGCAGAACCCTTGGCTCCCACGGTGCTTGCCCCCAGAGCGGCTACCACATTGGACGAACCCATTTGGAGGGCAGAGCTGGCCTCATCTCCTGTCCCTAACCCAGACCATCAAGAGTCTCTCAGGAGCTTTGCTGCCACTCCCAGTTCCTGTGGTTTCCAAGTAGCCAGGCCCCGGTTCTCAGCCACCAGAACAGGATTGCAGGCCCATGTCTGGAGGCCTGGGGCAGGGCACCAGTGAGCAGGGCATAGGTCCCAGGACCAAGTAATGGAACTTAGATTCCCAGAAGTTTCTTGTGCTTTGTCCTATTGGCTTTCTCCCCACATCTGAGGTTGATTGCCTCTTGCCAGAGATAGTGTTTCCCCTCAGCGTCCTAAACTCCCTGCTGGGGCTTTTAAGTCCCTTATCTCTGCTTTGGAATCTTCTCTATATTTCCTTGCCTGTCTTGCTTCTCCACCCAGAGGTCTCAGCTGGTCTCTGATTTTGTTTTACATTTGTGTTTCTCTCTGTGGGCAGCACTTTAGTGTCAGCTAAAAAACATACTGTAAAGTAACCACTGAGATCTCAGGCAAAATGCTCACTCACTATAAGGCAAACAACTAAGGGGCTGAACTGTGTGTGCCCTGAGCCCCTCCGTCCTCCATACTCCTCACTCTGCTTTCCCTAGGTTAGTTGGCATACGCCTAGGGGTGTGTGTGTGGGGGGGTGGGGCACGAGTGCTTTCACAAATGTGTGTGGTTAGGATCTGCTCTAGGAAGACATCAAATACACATACATGTGTGCTTCTCTTGAGGCAAAGATAAGAAAGGAGGTTTTTTCCTCCTACTGGAAGGGTCAGATAGTTTCATAAAGACCTGTGGGGGACAAGAGCTACTGCAGAAAAGACTCCTGAGAGAGGAGTATGTATGTAGAGATACGTGCACAGCATCTTGTGAAATTAATGAGTGACAAGACTGGGAGGCAGGGACAGTTTTCATGGGCCTGAGTTATACAAGTTAGACATGGAATAAAACTAAGAATTCTATTTCCTTGAAGTTAGCAACCAGGGCCCTGTGCTGAGCACACCAGAATCCAGAAAGTAGAAAAGAAAATTTCTTCTGAACCGCTTAATGAGTGTAAGACAGAAAGGATGGTGAAGAGAACCAGAGTGGATGGCAAAAACCAGGAACAAGGCTGGAATGAGTGAAAGTGACCAAAGGGAGAGGAAAGTTGGCCAACAAGAAACCAACTATGTGGGGGGTCTGGGGGAAGTTCTGAGTTCAGGAGAAGAATACATTTGTTACAGCAAAGGTGTGAGGATGTTCAGTGGCTGTGTGACCTCCTGTGAATCTGACCTTCCGCCCTTCTGGAGCTTATCCTGATGACCAGGGAAACTCTGAGCCCAGCCTCTTTTCTGTCCCACCCTACCCGTAGAAGCCCAGCTCTTTGCAGCTTCAGACCCTCATGTCTGATCCCAGAAGGGAAGGATTCTCCTTCCATGAAGACCACCACCAGCCATGCTTGCTGTTTGACCTGGAAACCAACTTTTTCCTTTGCAATATTGGGTGTCACAATTCTTTGGTTTGTGCACAAGAATAAACGTATGCCCACAACCATCTGTTTCTGTCATCTCTTCTGGTTTTATACCCAGTCCTGATTTCTTTGTGGTCTTTTCTAGCCCATTGTGCTCATCTGATCCCAGCTCCAAGTCTCTCTTCCTGCCTTCCCCTCCTGCCCTGCCGATTGTCTTGCTTTGATTGAGCCTCCTTCACCACTCCTTTGCAGTCATCTTCATCCTGCAGTCTCTCCATATAGAGCCTCTCCCTCTTCTTTAGAAGCTCATTCTTTCTAGGCAAGGCTTGGTTTGCATAACTCAGAGTAATCAGAAAGGCTCCCTGAGCCCTTTGCCATGGGCATTTCCTGGCTCCCTAGAGGAAGTAGCTGTGTTAAGCATTCCCTAGGAATCACAAGATAGGAATACAGTGGCAGGTATGGATGGCATGGAAGATAGAAAAGAGAGAGAGAGAGAGAGAGAGAGAGAGAGAGAGAGAGAGAGAGAGGAGTGAAACTAAAATAAGAATTCCGGGACTGACTGGAAAGACGGAGAAGGGGAGTGTCATTACTTAGCTTACCAGCAGAGGGCAAATTTGCACCAATGACCAGATGCTCCCATGTAGAGTCCAAGAATTCCAAAGAAAGGTCTGAGACATCATAGTATGTCTTTATTTATTGTATTTCAGATATTTGGTCATAGGAGATCAGACCTTAAGGGTTTTTTTTGACAGGACTGTAGTAGCAATAACAAAGTTACCTTTTACTACTTATGTTTTTTCCTGTTTCCTTGGTTTAGGATGAAATGGACCAAAGATGAAAGGTCTGGGCAGCAACCACCTGCTGTGTGTGCAGGGTGGACTTTCAGCCCCCAGTTTAAACAAGGCAAGAATAGAATGGAAAAAGGGTGTGGTCAGGAAGGATGGAGATTGATCAAGGAGGTCACAGAGGGACAGGGTGCATTCTGGAAGCTTCAGAAAATGCTTCCTGTGAAGAATGGGACAAGGGAGGGTTGGGTGGTGTGAATGTGAACGATCCAGTGACACATGTGTGAAAATGCCATGAAGATCTTTGAGACAAGATTTTCCTGTATAGCCCTGGGACTTAAGACCTGCCTGTGCTTTTGGAGTGCTGAGATTAAAGGCATGCATCACTATGCTGGGCTCAAGAAACCTATTATATGTTTACTAAATTAACACTCATACCCACCCCCCAAAAGAGCCAATTCCTTGGGCAGCTGTATAAGGGCAAAAGGTACAGAAGCAAGCTAGTTTCAGAACATGAGCTGAAGATGAGGGAGGATCCAGGGTATTACTTTAGCTACTAAGACAGTGGTTCTTACCCTTCCTAATGCTGTGACCCTTTAATGCAGTACCTCATGTTGTGTTGACTCACAACCATACAATTACTACTACTACTAATACTGCTACTACTATTATTATTATTATTATTATTATCATTATTATTATTGGTTTTTTGAGACAGGGTTTTCTGTATAGCCCTGGCTGTCCTGGAACTCACTCTGTAGACCAGGCTGGCCTTGAACTCAGAAATCTGCCTGCCTCTGCCTCCCAAATGCTGGGATTAAAGGTGTGTGCCACCACCCCCCAGCCTATCATTATTATTATAAAGATTTATTTATTTATTTATTTATTTATTTTATATATATGAGTACACCATTGCTCTCTTCAGACACACCAGAAGAGGGCATCAGACCCCACTGCAGATGGTTGTGAGCCACCATGTGGTTGCTGGGAATTGAACTTAGGACGTCTGGAAGAGCAATCAGTGTTCTTAACCACTGAGCCATCTCACCAGCCCCTATTATTATTATTTAGAGACAGAGTTTCTTTTTGTTGTTGTTGTTTTGTTTTTTTGAGACAGGGTTTCTCTGTGTAGCCCTGGCTGTCCTGGAACTCACTCTGTAGACCAGGCTGGCCTTGAACTCAGAAATCTGCCTGCCTCTGCCTCCCAAGTGCTGGGATTAAAGGCATGTGCCACCACTGCCCAGCTTGAGACAGGGTTTCTTAGCCCTGGCTTTCCTGAAACTCAATTTGTAGACCAGCCTGGCCACCACCTCTCGGAGATTCATCTGCCTCTTCTTCCCAAGTGCTGAGATTAAAGGCATGTGCCACTATGCCAGGTTTTGTTTTGTTTTGTGAGACAAGGTTTGTCTGTGTAGTCCTGGCTGTCTTGGAACTCACTCTGTAGACCTGGCTAGCCTGAAACTCAGGGATCCACCTGTCTCTACCTCTCAAGTGCTGGGATTAAAGGTGTGCGCCATCACTGCCTGGCATCATAAAATTATTTTTGTTGCTACTTCATAACTGTAATTTTGCTATTATCTATATATTCAAGATGTCTGGTATCTGACCCCTGTGAAAGGATTGTTTGACCCCCATAGGGGTCAGGACCCACAGATTGAGAACAGCTGTACTAAGAGTACTCACAGGTCTCTAACACATCATCTCCACTGGGATTAATTTGTTTCCTCACCCTGCCAAGATTGAACCCTCTCAGACAGAAAGCCAATCTATTCAGGCAGTTAGAAGCAATGCCACTGTGAAAATTTCCATCCTATCTTCAACTTAGGGCCTTAATCCCTCCCACCCCAAATACATTCATGGGTCCCCTATATCCCTGGCCTGGAGTGGCCCTGAGTGACTCACAAATCATGTCTTCTGTTTCTTTTGTTTGTTTGTTTTTCCCTATACCTACTTTTAATTTTTACCCACCACTAACTGTCTGCTCCCTCTCTGCCCCTGCTTTCAATTGCCTCCTGAAATGCTTCTTTGGAACTCAAGGCAAAGAGGAGGCACACCCCTTCAGCTGACTGATCCCTGGCTTAGTCAGTCTGGTGGGAACATTTTGTAGGCCTTCCCTCTTCCTGAACCTCAGGCAAGAAGGGCAGGATCTCGGTTCCAGGGTCTCAGTACCCCCTGTGCCATTTGAGCTGCTTGTGCTCATCAGCTCTATTAATAACCTCCCTCCCTCCCCCACTGCCGGTGCTGCCCCTACGCTTGCCCAGCTCAGGTTCTCTCGTCACAGCAGCTTAGTCCTCCAAAGCTGCTGGACCCCAGGGAGAGCTGACCACCAACTGAGCGGCCGGTAAGTCTGTGGGTCTACCGTAGGAAGGGGCTGGAGCCCACTCTTCTGACCTCCTTGTTGGCAATTGTGATTCTTCATCCTCAGGGAGTGGCCTCTCTTCTCATCTCTGCTCAGCTGCCAATGGTCCAATTGGAGTTACAGAGCTGGAAAGAAAGGGACCTAAGGAGTTGGGAGGAATTAAGATGTGTGGGGAGGTACCTGGCAGATGGGAAGGGGTGTTTTAAGATGCCACTAAGTTGGTAGAGTGTAGTTGTGTTTGTGAGAGAGTTTCTCACTGAAAACAGCAGGGCTGTTAGGGAGAGAACAGAGTCCATAAATTTTCCTATCTTGTGCCCATCCACAACCGGATCTCATTCCTGTGTTTCTGTCCCCCCACAATTCTCCCATGTATGATATTGCTGAACTGATATCTGTCGCAGCTCAAATGCCCTTAGCTCACTCTCCGCCCCAGCCCCAGCCCTGCACCTTGGGACAGGAGTGCCTGAAGGAGCAAGGAGCACACCCATGACCTCTCAGGCCACGTTCCAGTTGGCCTCCTGGAAGAACAACAACCTCTCCTTCCTATGGAGAATGTTTTGGCTGAATCTCCTCAACACTAGCCCAACATTTCTTTACCCCCTTGGACCTTGAGGGAAGTCTGAGGAGGAGACCAGAGTTTGGAGCCACGTTGTAGTCTGATATCCCAGTACAAATAAGAACTTTAAATCATGCCAGGCCCAAGAAGCCTGAGTGCATTGCTCTGCCAGTGTTGCCTTTGAAACCCCCCTTGGCCCTATCTGTAGGCTCTGGTGCCCACAGGAGCTGTGGAAAGCAGACAGGGCTGGTTGGTAAAAGGTGAGGAAAGGGGTGCAGTTTCGCCTCCTGTCCTGCTTCCAAAGAAAACAGAAGACTGTGACAGTTTCCGTTTTGGGGATACTAACTTCTGTGAAAACATATGCACGCATGAGCACACGCATGCAAACATACACACGGGGAAAAAAATCCGAAGAAATGTTGTCCTTAACCCTAAGTTAAGTAGTACCGTTGTAGTGCGCATGCTCATTCTCCCATTCTGTCTCTCCTTCCAGGTAAAATCCACCTCCATCATGCCGCTCTCGGGAACCCCGGCCCCTAACAAGAGGAGGAAGTCAAGCAAACTGATTATGGAGCTCACTGGAGGTAAGGTGTGTGTGTGCGTGCTTGTAGATCCCTAATGCAGGACTTTTAAGAGCATCCCTGACTCATGAGTCCTAGAAATGACGCAAGACGGGATATAAGTCAGAGTGAAAAAAACAATAGGAACTGCAGTTGTGGAGGGTGTAGGAGATGGGATGGTAGGAGAGGTGAGAAGGGCCAGGAGGAAGAGGCAGGAAGAACTCAGCATTCACTCTGCATCCTCCCATTCTTCCCACTGATTACTCTGGGACAAACACTCGGGTGAGATACTGGACATCTTAGCAGGACCGTCCGTCCTATGCGAGGACACAGGCTAGGCCTCACCAAATGTTAACTTCCTTATTTCTTTCTAAATGCTAGAGAACTTGTGTAAGCTTTTAAAATAGGAAACTGCACAGCCATACTCCCTGGGGATGTGCACGAGTTACCAAGTGTGAAGTTCTCCTGATACCTTTGGAGTCAGAGTTCACTGAAGAAAAAAAGAAAGGAAAGAAGACAAGGATCTGTGTTTAGAGATGGGCAGTTGCACATGGTATTGGCCTATCAGCTTTCCCGGGCCAGGGTGTAATTTCTCCCTTGGCCACTATCTGTGGTGTTCTCTTATGCTTGTTCTCCTTCACTCCACACCCATGCCCCTTTGGCCTGGTTACCTCTCTACTCAAGTATTCCCACCCTCTATGTTGTTCCCTTTGTTCCCTTGTGTTCTCTCTAACTCCAAGCCAGGAAATCAAAATAAATAAAAAACACTTCGGGGGCTGGAGAGATGGCTCAGCGGGGAAGAGCACCGACTGCTCTTCCAAAGGTCATGAGTTCAAATCCTAGCAACCACATGGTGCTTACAACCATCCATAATGAGATCTGGCACCCTCTTCTGATGGGTCTGAAGACAGCTACAGTGTACTCACATATAATAAATAAATCTTTAAAAAAAAAAAAAAAAAACACTTCTTGCCAGCACTTGGGAGGCAGAGACAGGAGAATTTCTGAGTTCGAGGTCAGCCTGGTCTACAGAGTGAGTTCCAGGACATCCAGGGCTACACAGAGAAACCCTGTCTTGAAAAACCAAACCAAACCAAACCAAACCAAACCAAAAAAATTCAACACTTCTCATGGGCTGTGTATGGTGGTGCATGCCTTTAATCCTAGCACTCAGGAGGTGGGGGCAAGGGCAGGGGTAGGGGGAAGGGACGGGATGGGGGGAAGGGGTAGGGGAGAAGAGACGGGATGGGGGGAAGGGGTAAGGGAAAAGGGGCAAAGGGAAGGGGGCAGTGGGCAGGGGGTGAGGGCAGGAGCAGGGAGGTCTTTGTGAATTCCAGGCCAGTCAGTGCTACATAGTGAGCCCTTGTCTCAAACACACACACACACACACACACACACACACACACACACACACGTATATGCACATTGAAGAGATGGTGAGATGACTCAGTAGTTAAGAACACTTGCTGCTCTTGCAGAGGACTCAGGTTCAGTTCCCAACACCCACACGGTGCCTCACAATCATCAGTAATTCCAGTTCCAGGAGATCTGAGCCTTCTTCTCACCTCTGTGGGCGTCAGGCATGTATACGATGCACATACATACATGCAGGTAAAACACTCACACATATAAAACATAAATAGATCTTTGAAAAATCTCTTAAAAGACATAAAAGACAGAGGCTGGAGAGATGGCTCAGAGGTTAAGAGCACTGTCCGTTCTTCCAGAGGTCCTGAGTTCAATTCCCAGCAACCACATGGTGGTTCACAATCATCTATAATGGGATCTGGTGCCCTCTTCTGGCCTGCAGGCATACATGCAGGCAAAATGCTGTACACATAATAAATAAATAAATAAATCTTAAAAAAAAAAAAAAAAAAAAAGACACACAAGGCAAGCAAAAAGTTTTTGTAAACCAGACAGATCTGGTCAGCATCTGGCCCCTAAATGATCTCTTTTAGAATACACTCAGCTGTGGGGGGTGCTTCCCTTCCCTTCCCAGTCCAGAAAGCCTTCATTTCCTCTTTCTATTGCATCTTCCCTACCTTCTGGATAAGGTGGCCGGGAGAGCTCGGGCCTGAACCTGGGCAAGAAGATCAGTGTCCCAAGGGATGTGATGTTAGAGGAGCTGTCACTCCTTACCAACCGAGGCTCCAAGATGTTCAAGCTGCGGCAGATGCGGGTGGAGAAATTTATCTATGAGAACCACCCCGATGTTTTCTCTGACAGCTCAATGGTGAGTATGGACATCGACCACGATCTCAAAGCCCCGGTGTCTTTTCATGCAGCTTGGCAGCAGCCCCCCCCTCCCCCTGAGTTCTTCAGATATCACTGACCTCCGATCCATGAGAGATGAGCAGCTCATTATACCCCTGCATATATTGTGTTCCCAGCGACTCTAGGGTGGGTTACAGTCCATTTCTGAAGCTTAGTCCTCATCCTAGAGCCAGTGCAGGCATGAGGACCACACCCACAGGGAGAAAATGCCTTCCCAGTGTGGCTGCGTGTTAAAATAGGGTCGCCAGATAAAACGCAGGACACCCCGTCCTGTATTTTGACACTAAGATACACAATTAGTAACTTTCTACTAAAATATGTTCTTTGTATTACTGGGGACATAAAACAAGAATTAAGACCTACAGAGTCTTGGGGCTGATTGTGGCAGAGCAGGTGCTTAGAATGCATGGGACCCTAGGTTTCATTTCCAGGAACCTCCTACCCCCAAACAAACAGTAAGCAAACAAAAGCCCAAAGAGAGTACGCAGTTAAATTTGATCTCCAGATTTATACAATGAGCTGGGGCTCTGAGGAGGCCGAGGAAGGAGGATTGCTTGGGAGTTGGAGAAAAGTTTTTTTTTTTTACAATGAATAGTTTGTTAAATATGTTGCCTATAATGTGTAACTTTTTGGATTTAAAAACAATATAAGATTTGAATAATAAAAATTAGGGTTTTGTTGTTGTTCTCAGAATCTTTTTTCAAGACAGGGTTTCTCTGTATAGCTCTGGCTGTCCTGAAACTCACTCTGTAGACCAGGCTGGCCTTAAACTCAGAAATCTGCCTGCCTCTGCCTCCCAAGTGCTGGGATTAAAGGCGTGCGCCACCACTGCCTGGCCCCCATTAAATATTTAAGGCATATTTTATATTAAAAATGTTATATACCTGAACATTAAGTTGGAGTGATTATAATTTTATTTGGTAAATCTCGGGGTGTTAGAAGAGTTTACTGAGGTTTTATAGCTCTCTTCATTTTGAAAGATGCCTGACAGGGGAACTAAATCTTCCTTAAGGTCACTCATCTTCTAGTCAGGCTTCTCTAAGAAAGGAAAAGTAGGGATTGGAGAGAGGCCAGGCACAGGGTGTTACCACGGAGGAGAAGGGGACCGGCTCCATTTCCTCTCTTCCTCCTCCACCTTCTCTGGGTGGTTGGGGGACAGTGGAAATAGATGCCTACATGGATGTGGCCAAGCAGGAGTGTCTGTCACTAGCCCTTCTGCAGGATCAGAGTAAAAGTGCTGAGTGGGTCATAGCTAACTTTAGGAAGCCAAAAGCCCTCCTCTGTGTTGGGTCTGGTTACACTGGGTGGAGCGTGGGGGACATAGGGTAAGGTGGCCAGGAGGGCCTCCTCAAGGAGTTGGTGGGGCTATTTTTAGTCTTTGGAGCCCAAACCCGTGTTGCCCTTTTGGCCCTCCTCCCCCGCTTCACCTGCTATAGTTTCAGTGTAAGAAAGCTGTGGCCTTCTTCAAGAGGAAGAGAGGAGCCTGAGCAAGGGAAGAGAGGTCTCCTTGCCGGGCAAACTGAGAAAGGGAGGGACAGAGTTGGGTTTTTGTTTTGTTTTTTGATTTTTTTTTTTTTCAAATGAAAGTTGGATTTTTCCTGGAAACTGACCCTTGCAGTTTCTTGTTGAGGAGACGTCTTGGCTTGCTTTGCCTTGCCAAGATAGGACAGGGAGTGGAAAATGAGCTGCCTTACCCTGAGGTATAATTAGGGAATTATACCTTTCCCAGAAAGCACTTCCCTCTGGCTGACAATCTTCCCATGCATTCATTAGAGGGGATTTCTCAGAGCATTGGGGTCTTCTGGCTGGCCCTTAGCTGCCACCCTCTCTTTGTGTATATACCTCTGTCTCTGTGCCTTTTTCACACCCATTGCTAATCTTCCTCTTGCTTTGTACTCTCTTTTCAGGATCACTTCCAGAAGTTTCTTCCCACAGTGGGAGGACAGCTGGAGACAGCTGGTCAGGGCTTCTCCTATGGCAAGGGCAGCAGCGGAGGCCAGGCTGGGGGCAGTGGCTCTGCTGGACAGTATGGTTCTGACCACCATCAGCAGGGCTCTGGGTTTGGAGCTGGGGGTTCAGGTGGTCCTGGGGGCCAGGCTGGTGGAAGAGGAGCTCCTGGCACAGTAGGGGTTGGAGAGCCTGGATCAGGCAAGTATTCTTACCAGAAGTAATGTGTCTGATCCCCATGGCAGACATGTCCCTAGGAATGAGGCCTAGTTGAGATATGGGAAGAGGGAGACTGAGGTGTCTTGGACCCAAAAGATATCCAGGATACAGCAATGTGTTTACTTCACCCACAGCCTTATTGTTTAGTTAGCCACCCCCCCCCCCGCCCCCCACGGCTTCTCAGATTCGGTCACAAATCTCAGCCCAGACTACCATTATGTTACAGACCATATACAATTCCCAGGATATTACACCTCTGGACCTAGACTTAGCAGCTTCCCTAGTGGTAGGATATGGGATTAGCTTTCATTAGCTATTAACAATAGCTGCTGTTATTTGTTTTACATTTCTCTTTCATGGCTACCAGGTGACCAGGCAGGTGGAGATGGAAAACATATCACTGTGTTCAAGACTTATATTTCCCCATGGGATCGGGCCATGGGGGTTGACCCTCAGCAAAAAGTGGAACTTGGCATTGACCTACTGGCATACGGGGCCAAAGCTGAACTCCCCAAATATAAGTCCTTCAACAGGTAGGATAGTGGGGAAGGAACCAGAGGTATTCCACTGTGTGATACCGTGCTTTACTTGGCATGTGATTTTAGTTCAGATGTTTCAGAAGCTTCAGGGCTAAGCTGTAACGGCAGGAATATGGGACCCCCATGGAGGGCTCTCTCTCTTGCCTCTCATAGCAGCATGGTGAAGGAAAGATTTGCTGGGAGGCAAGATCTCCATGTTAGTTCACTGCTCAGTGGTTAGGCGCTGATGTTTTTCAGCATGGGGGTTTTTTGAAGGTAAAATGGGGATTCTACGCTTTATGGTTGGAGGTGTCTCCTGGCTCTCTCCCATTCAAGGTGACGATGCCATTACTCTCCCTGTAGGATATTTCTTTCTTTATACCCTGCTCCAAGTTTCTATTGTTTTAGAATTGGGCATTGTAGACCATTGATAGGAGATCTGTGTGAGAGCAGGTTGAGGAAGGTCTACAGAAGTGCTTTTGCATTTAATAGTTAAGTCCTCCAGCCACTATCCGTTTGAGATGAGGGTAGAGTTGGAGTTATAAATTATAATATACATTGTAATAATTTAGGATGGTCTCATACTTTTGGATGTATAGTATTTGGGGCCAAAATGCTGGTGTATGTCACATGTATTCATGAGACCACATAGTCTACTAGACTCCTCTCATCACTAACTGGATAGACGAGCAAGCCAGGTAAGTGGGTGTTAAGGGAGAAGGAGAACCGGAAGCACAGAAGCAATCTCTGATTTATACACTCTCCTCTCTTAAAACAGGGTTACCACTCATTGCAAAGTACTTTCTCTTTTATTCTGATTCTTAATTATGTAACACTCCCCTCCCCCAGGACAGCAATGCCCTACGGCGGATATGAGAAGGCCTCCAAACGAATGACCTTCCAGATGCCCAAGTTTGACCTGGGGCCTCTGCTGAGTGAACCACTGGTCCTCTACAACCAGAACCTCTCCAACAGGCCTTCTTTCAATCGAACCCCTATTCCCTGGTTGAGCTCTGGGGAGCATGTAGACTACAATGTGGATATTGGTATCCCCTTGGATGGAGAGACAGAGGAGCTGTGAAGTGTCTCCTCCTGTCGTGTGCACCATTTCCCCTCTCTGGTTCCAATTTGAGAGGGGAAGCTGGACAGGATACCCCAACTGTTACTCCAGTATCCTTGTGGCAATGGAGGGTAAAGGGTGGGATCCATTGCCTTGCCACCCTTCAAGTTCCCACTCCGAAGCATCCCTCCTCAGCAGCTCAGAGCTCCCATCCTGCTGTTCCGTATGGAATATGCTCTTTTATGGAATTTTCTCTGCCACCGGTAACAGTCAATAAACTTCAAGGAAATGAACTCATTCTTCCTCTGGTATTTGAAGGCAGATGAGAACTGAGGCTGATGATGCACAAAGGGTAATTAAGGCAAAAGACTAAACACTCTTCATTCAGACTTTAGGACCATATATGAACTTTGGTTGCTTACACACCCATACCTGCATCAACACCCACAAAACATATTCATCAGCTATAAACAAAGAATATTTTCAGTATTACATGAGATAAAGTCTTGTGTGTAAACCCACATGCTGGCTCATGTGTGTATAAAGCTACTGTACACCGATTAGGAAATAAATGTTGGAAACACTTAATGCTAATGTTATCTTTGTATAGTTAGTTAGACGCTGGCAAACTCCAGGAAAGGAAAGTGGGTGTTAAGAAAATGAAGGTTCCTTTGATTTTCATGAAGCAATATCACATTTAAAGTTCCAGAAGAACTGAAGAGATGGCTCAGCAGTTTAAGTAAGTACTTACGATCTTCAAAAGGATCAGAGTCTGGATGCCAGCAGCCATAACCATTTATAATCCCAGTTCCAGGGGATATGTTACCATCTTCTGGCTTCCTAGGGCATGAGGCATGAGTGTAGTGCACACACATGCATGCAGACAAAACACTCATACACATAACATAAAAATAAGTAAGTCTAAAGTTACCAGAAACCAGAGTAATATAAAAGCTTGGGAATATAAGAGCTTATATGGGGCTGGAGACATGGCTCAGAAGTTAAAACACTTGTTGCTCTTGCACAAGACTGGAGTTTAGGTCTAAGCACCCACATTGTGGTTCACAACCACCTGTACTTTCAGAGGCACTCTGCACCAGTGAGGTGCATAGACATGCGTGTAGGCGAGACAGTCATAGACATAAAAGGACTAACCAGGAGACCAGACGAATCAAGAAAGAAGCAGGAGAAACCCACTCTAGTGACGGCGTGCTTCATTCTGAGAGCACAGCAAGAAATGATCTAAAGGTTCCAGGGGATTAGTGATGTTCAGTATAGTGCTTGAAGAAACCATGAAAGCACAGTAGGAATGAGTGACAATACCCTTATATTGATATCCAACTTCGGGGCCTGGAACTCATTATATAGACCAGGCTGGCCTTGAACTCATTAGAAATATCCCTGCCTCTGTCTCTTAAATTAAACTGGAATTAAAGTTTAATTTTTAAAATTGTTTTGACTTCTAAATTCTTTTTCTTTTTAGAGACCAGCCTGGGCTACTTGGGATCTATTCTGAGAGAAAGAGAGAGGGAGAGGGAGAGGGAGAGGGAGAGGGAGAGGGAGAGGGAGAGAGAGAGGAAGCACGCTTTTTTTATTTTTCGAGACAGGGTTTCTCTGTGTAGCCCTGGCTGTCCTGGAACTCACTCTGTAGATCAGGCTGGCCTTGAACTCAGAAATCCGCCTGCCTCTGCCTCCCAAGTGCTGGGCTTAAAGTTGTGCGCCACCACCACCTGGCTGACAGACAGCTCTTTTGGAGAATTTTTATGTTCTTTAAACATCTAAGCAAAACTCTATATGTGCATTTTCCTAAGAAGGTTCGAATAACTTGGATGCTTCCTCAAAGATTTGGATGGAAACAGTGCATTTGGAAGTGAAATCCCAGCAGCATAAGGGAGTGAGGAGAAAGCCAGTAACAGGTTCTTTGGGAATCCCACTGGAAATCTCAGACAGCCATGCTACTCCAAGAATGACCCATGACTGGCAGCAGTAATACCTGAGGAGCTCAAAAGTGGGCATGGTGGCTTGCATTTGGCCCCCTGGTGGGCATTTGGGAGGATCATGGGAAATTTGAGGCCAGCCTATGTTCAGTGAATTCTATGCCAGCCAGGGAGGGCTACACAGCAAACCTCTGTCTCAAAAAATAACAACAAAATCCAAAGTAAAAAAAAAAAAAATGAAATGCAGATGGATGCGGTGGCTCAGGCCTATAACCACAGCACTCGGTGCTGAGGCAGAATGATCATCTTGGGTTCAAGACCTATTTGAACTACAAAGAGAATTTCAGGATTGGGGCTTGGGAGGCTGAAAAAAAGGGGGGGGGGTGATAAATGCAAATTCTGGCTGAGGACCTGTCTCATTCCTTTCTTCAAGTGATCTCTATGTGCTGGGAAACCCTGAGAAGTGTTACAATAAAACATACCTCAGGCTGGGCTGTGGGGGTGCATCCCTTTAACTTAACCCCAGCACTCGGGAGGCAGAGGCAGGCAGATCTCTTGAGTTCCAGGCCAGCCTGGCCTATAGAGTGAGTTCCAGGATAGCCAGGGTTACAGAGAAATTCTGTCCAAAACAAAACAAAACAAAACCCACAAACAAAAATCCAAAAGGAAAAAAAAACAATTCAAAACCAAACAACAACAACAATGAACCAACCAAACAACAACACACCTCAGAACTGGCCCCTGAGGAGTACAAAAATGGAGTATTTAGCCACCAAACCTTGTTCTCACTGTTTGCTGATGTTACGTTGCTGCTCCTATATAAAGAAAGGTAATAGAATACACTTGCATTCCAGAAATTCTAAATAAAACATTTCAGAAAAAAAAAATTTGTTTTGGATTTCAAGACATGGTTTCTCTGTGTAGCCCTGGCTGTCCTGGAACTTGCTTTGTAGACCAGGCTGGTCTCGAACTCTCAGTGATCCTCCTTCTTTTGCCTCCAGAGTGCTGAGATCAAAGGCATGTGCTACCATGCCCGGCAGAAAAGATGTATTTTAAAAGATTTATTTTATTTTATGTGTGTGTCTCTGTGCTTGTATGTGTACCGTGTTCATGCAGTGCCTGAGGTCAGAGGAGGGGTCAGCTCTCCATGGCCTGGACTTAAAAATGGTTGTTAGGTGGGAACTGAGCTCAGCTTCTCCTCAAGGGCGACAAGTGCTTCTTACAGCTCAGCCATCTCTCTATCCCCAACACAATTCTAAAGGTTTGAATTGCACACTGTCATATAGCATGCTGGGAAGTATGCTGACCTATACTGTTTCCTTTATGTAGCATATCCAGGCTATAAAAGCTATTCTCTCATTAGAAATCATCTTAGTTGTCATACTTGAAATAGAGGAGTGCTGCTGGGCGGTGGTGGCTCACGCCTTTAATCTGAGCGCTTGGGAGGCAGATGGATGTCTGAGTTTGAGACCAGCCTGGTCTACAGAGTGAGTTCCAGGACAGCCAGAGCTACACAGAGAAACCCTGTCTAAAAAAAAAAAAAAAAAAAAAAAAAAAAAAAAAGAGGAGTGCTGTGTCCTTAGTCTAATTATTTGGCGTATTGCTATAATTGTTGTATCTTATCAATTCTTGCTAATTTCTATAAAAAAATAAAGTTAAACTTTATTTTGTGGTACTCAGGATCAAACTTAAGGTCTCGTGCATATTAAACAAGTCCTCTACCATAAGCTATACCACCAATTCTATAAATTAAAACTATCAATCATATGCAAATATATAAAAAACATACTATGTTCAGGGTTTGGCACTATTCGAAGTTTTAGGCATATGGGCAGGTTCAGATCATATTCCCTACAGATGAATGAAAAAGAATCCTATGTTCAGATATTCTGAGATGGGAAGTGCTCTGAGCTTGTCCCAAAGATGTAATATGCTGAGGTAACGTAGCTAAGGCACAGATAGGTTTGGAAAGAGTTCTTAGTTCCCACCAGATTCTCAGCCTTGAAGGTTGTAGGATCTCCCTGCTAGAGGTTGAGAACTGTAGTCTTTTTGCTGTTTTCTTGTGACAGGGTCATGTGTATCCCAGCTGGCCTTGAACTTCTGACCCTCCTACTTCTGTCTCTCAAGTGCTGATTATAGGGATGCCTGCATCTCTGTGCTCTATTCATGCAGTGCTAGGGATGAAACCCAGAGTTTGTGCCTGTCAGGCAAACGCTCTACCCACTGAGCTACATTCCTACACTTACATATTGCTTTGAATGCAGGGCTCACACATTCTAGGTGACATGCTCTGCTATACAGCTGCAGTCCTCAGGCCCATCTATTTTTTTTTTTTTTGTTTGTTTGTTTTTGTTTTTTCGAGACAGGGTTTCTCTGTATAGCCCTGGCTATCCTGGAACTCACTCTGTAGACCAGGCTAGCCTTGAGCTCAGAAATCCACCTGCCTCTGCCTCCCAAGTGCTGGGATTAAAGATGTGCGCCACCACCGCCTGGCTTGTTCTTCATTTCTTATTAGTTCTTTGAAAAAATTTGTACAATTATATTCACCCTCCTTCCTCAACACTTCCAAGACCCACCCCCTTCTCTACGCACCTAACTTTGTGTCTTATTCGTTTTTTTCTCCATCAAGGCCAAGTTATGTTGCACAAATAATATTGGATGAGTGGCTTTCCACTGAGAAAACTGACTTTCCCTCTCCCAGAAGCTGACAAGGCCAGTAGCTCCTTGGTTAGGGGTGGGATTTTCTGTCAATCTCCTCTCTCCATGCTAGGATGTGGTCTAGCTTGGACTAACACAGGCCTTCTGCATGCTGTCTTAATCACTATAAGTGTATTTGTGCAGCAGCCTCACCGTGTCTAGAAGATAGTGCTACCTTGTAGATATCCCCTGCCTCTGGCGTACACTTTTTATGCTTCCTCTTCTGAAATGATCCCTCAGCCTTTGGAACAGGTAGTGTGTTCCTTTTTTTAAAATAAAAAAATAAAATTATATGTCTGTGTTTATGCACTGTTGTGAACTCCTGAGTGCAGGTGTCCTTAGAGACCAGAAAAAGTGTTGGCTCCCCTGGAACTGTGTTACAAGGGGTTGTGAGCTGCTTGATGTGGGTGCTGGGATTCAAAATCAGGTCCTCTGGAAGAGTAATATCCATCCTTAACTACTGAGTCTCTGCTCCAACCCTCATCTGTATTCTTTAACAAATGTTTATTTTATGCCTACTGCTTATTATGTTATATATTAAATTTGCCCCTTAAAGTGGGTAGAGGTTGCTCAGCATCTACTGTTATACCACTGAGAACCTAGTAACTGGGTATTTTTTAAGATCAGATTTCCTGAAATTTAAAAATCTATGAGACAAAAATGTATGAGACAAATTAAAAAGATGTACAGAGCCAGAATGATTGTTATTTCTTCGGTAGATACGTCCACTTAGAAGACAAACTGTGCTCAGAAGCAGCAATGATGGCCTAATGTATAAAAATGTATACTTGGATAGGCTCCAATCAGAAAGCTCATCACTGTCTCAGGTTTGACCACCCCTTAACCATCAGTTTAAATGTGGCTTCTACAGACACAGTAGAGCATACCTGTTATCCAGGTATCCTCAAGGATGAGGTAGGAAGATAATAAATTTCAGTCCATCCTTTTACTCATCCAGTGAGATCCTGTCTCAAAAGCCTAAGGCTAGTTGGATATAACGGCACACACCTTAACCTCCACATTAAGGACACAGAGGCAGTGGATCTTTATGAGTTCTAGGTTAGCCTGGTTTATATAATTCCAGGCCAGCCAGGGCTACACATTGAGACCCTGTTTCAAAACAAAAAACCACAAACAAGCAAGCAAAAACCTAAAGTCTGGTGAGATGGTTTAGTGGATACAGGTGTTTGCCTCTAAGCCTGCTGGCTTGAGTTCTATCCTTGGGATCCACACAGTGGAAAGAGAAAACTGACCTCTGCAGGTTGTCCGACTACATGTTGCATCCACAAATAACTGCAATAGATTCTTCACTGATAAAAATTTAACAAAAAAGAAAAAACAAAACATAAAATGAACAATTAATGTTTGAGTATGTAATAGATCAGTGCCTCTCAGCCTTCCTAATGATGTGCAACTCTTTAATATAGTTCATGTTGTGTGACCCCTAACCATAACATTATTTTGTTGCTACTTCATAACTGTAATGTTGCTACTGTTATAAATTGTAATGTAGACATCTGATATGCAGGATATTTGATATGCAAACCCAGAGAAAAGGTCCTTTGATGCACTAAAGGGTCAGGACCCATAGGTTGAGAACGTCTGTAATAGCACCGTGTAGGGCTTGACTAGGAGAGACTCTTTGGGTTCCATTCTCTATCAGCATGAGAAAAGTGTTCACTTCTTCCATGTCTTCTGTCTGCACTCATTTTATTTTCTTTTGAAGGGTCTGTGTAGCTCTGAATGGACTGCAACTCTCTCTCTCTCTCTCTCTCTCTCTCTCTCTCTCTCTCTCTCTCTC
>JADRCD010232267.1:8661-30395 GCA_019843815.1 Montemys delectorum
AGGCTGGCCTGGACCAGTGAGAAAGTGAAGAAGCAGTTACAAGGAAAAAATATGATTCAACATCTATTTCCCAAACAGTTCCACCATTGTGTTTCCTCACAGACATTCCAAGTTACCTTCTGAAAAGGCCAAATACTATATAGCCTTAATAACGCTGCACCTGGGGAAAAAGTGACACTGATCGGCTATAATGCCAGCGCTTCCTTTTAGAGTCTAGAGGCAACACTAGAAACACATTTATTGTGCCAATGGACCAAACTTAATGTCCAATATCTTGGAGATTGACAGGGCTTAAGACAAGCTATGCAGTCCTGAGGAGCCAGGAGCAATCTATACAGGACTATGTGCCTATTAGTACTATGTCTGGGTCCTTCCTACAAATCTTGAAGCTTACATGTTTTCCCCATTTCAAACACTCTGGATCTACCTCAAAGCACTTAGTTTCTAGACTTTCCCCCTAGACTTAGTTTCTGAAGTGAAAGGACTCACAGAGTAGTTTTTAACTATAAGCAAGTTTGCTAACATAGAGATATTCTGAAATATTGTCAAATATTGTACTCAGCATTTGTACAAATATTCTGCAGCTAGAACTCACTCTTAGTAGAGATAACTAATCACACTGCAAATGGAAGGATACCTTATCTAGCAAAGCTTTACTATGATGCCCAGGCCCCTTAAGTTTCTGGATTAAAAACAAAAACAAAAAAGCTAAAACTTCTCACTGGATTTACATCACATAAATGAAATACTACTGTGGTCCTCCTGAGTTAGATAAATCATGAAATAAAAAATAATTTGATAGTTTTTAACTCATCTACCCTTTCAACAATCCTTTATGAGCCTATGTATGCCAAACCTTTCCTAGGCACTTAACAATACAAAACTTGAAGAGCAAGCACTGCACATGACGTTAAAGGTCCTGTAGTCCAGCAGCAAGTACAGCCATATGAATGATCACAGTAACAAGCTCAGGGACACAGATAAATAGACAAGTTGCCATGAGAGACAAGGACTAAGAAAAATTACAGTCGATTTCACAAAGTATGAAGTTCTTCGGGAACTTAAAGTTCTAGGAAAATAAATAAACATTAAAACAACAACAAAAAACCAACAGGTTATAAACACAGGATTTTTTAAAAAAAAAAAATCTAAATTTAAGAGGCTACTGATTATAGTTTGTCAGAATGGGTTGCATGGGATGACGCATCAGACTAGTGAGACTGCAGGGACTAATGCTCCATCCTCTTAATATTGGGTAGTGTACCTGACAGCATTGTGATGGATGAGCTGGGTGGAACACACATGGATGACACACTAGGAGACTGCTGAATAACACAGGTGGACAAGAAGCCATGGCAAGAACGGAGCTGAAGCATCAGATCTGCAGTTCACTGAAGTATTAGCAACAGGTTACACAGATCTAATGGTAGCAGCTGAGGTAAAAGGCAGAGCTAAGAAAAAGTTCAAGTTTTTAGTGGGCTTGAGTTTGTCTTTAGTGATGGGTTACATAATGATGTTTTCCAAAAAAATCAAATTCAAAAATATGAAATGCTTTTGTAGAAAATTTGTATGTTTTCAACTTGCTAAGTTCACCATTCTTACAGGATATTAAAGTCAGGAAATCATGAATATCGAAATTATGAAGATCTTAGATGGCAAAGTCAAGGCTATCAAGCCAATGGTTAATATTTCAAATACATACATAAGAATTAAAGGAAGATAAAGGAAGAAGGAAAAGAAGAGGGCAGTGGATAGAGCAGCCATAAAAGCAGGGAACTAAGCCAAGGAAGAGTCAGTCAGCATGGCTCCCAACATGTCCACATCTGGAACCTACTAAATTCTGCTGTCCTTTGTGCCTTACCACAGTCCATTCTTCTGACAGCAAGAATCTGATTTAAATGGACGACCCATCATTTCCTTATGCCTTGAAAATATTAACAGAATTCAATAATCATTTCTTTACCTTTTACTCAGAAATAGCTGGTCTAGGCTGCTCAGACAAATGAAATCAATTTCTAGAAATCGTAACTTGGCTTGAGGATGTTATGTCAGGCCAATGAAATAAAACTGGAATTTTTTTCCCCTTTAAGCTATGTAAGATGACTACAACTTTTCCTAGAAGAATTGAACCAATGCAAATAGGAGCTAATCTCTAACAGCACGAGTCTTGACTCAATGAATAGTCAATAGATTATAGAAACTGGAAAAAAAAAGAAACACTGCATTTGATTAACCAATTAAGTCCCATATTTTTACTTGTTGCTAAACTTACCTTTACATTATTTTTAATAGATTATATTTTACTTGAAAGTGATTAAACAGAAAAGACAGAGTCACAACTGGACATCTCTCATCACCACATGAAACTTTCAGTGCTGGGAATGGGTAACATCTAACTGAGTTGTTTGCCAAGGGTTCCATGGAAACCCTGCAAACAACCTAGGCTATTGCCAAAACTATTGATTACTCTCCAAAACTAACAGTAAAGCCCTATTGTTAAAGATATAACTCACTTAACATGAAGAAGTTGGTGCCATAGTCATCCCTATGGACTAGTATACGTGGTACAGGAAAGCACTCTGCAAACTAGAAGAAAGGTAAACACCAACCCCAAACCAAACTCTTCCATCTACAATGACTACAAGATAAGCTAGTGCAACAGTGACACAAAGCTTGTGGGAGTAACCAAGCAATATCTGATTGGATATGAGACCTACTCCATCAAATGGACCCCATTCTAATACTGCTCAACAGGCCAAGAACCTGAAACCATACAGGCTAGGGAAAAACAAAGATTACTGTTCTGTTGAAGGAATGTATCCATACAATGACCACTACTGACATCCTCATAACATAGATCAGTCTCTTGCTCAACTATCATCAGAAGAGCTACCTCCTCTGGGAAGAACAGATGGCTCAGAGGTAGAGAACACTAGCTACTGTTCCAGAGTACTGGTGTTCAACTCACAGCACCCAAATGACAGCTCATGGCTCTCTATGAGTTCCAGTTCAAAAGGATCTGATACCCTCACACAGGCATCAATGCAAGCAAGTCACCAAATGCATATAGAATCAAAATAAATAAATCACTAAAACATTTTAAAGTAGATGGAACTAACTAGGGGCCCACAGCTAGATGCTATGTAGAGTATGAGAGATCTTGGAACCCTAAATGGGATATCTCCATCAAATCCCTCTTTCATAGGGCTCAGGAAACTCTGCTAAAGAAGAGGGGAAAGGTCAGGACCATAAGAGTCAGGAGTCTAGAGTATATCAAGGAAACAAACAAGACCTTCTAAACACAGCAGGACAGATGCACATATAAACTCAGAGAACTATGACAGCATTCACAGCCTGTGCAAAATAGGGTCCCAGAGCCGAGAGAAGATTCAGACACATGCTCATTCTCATTCCTAGTCCAGAAGCCATCTTCAATTAATCGTTACTCACTAGTGAAACAAATAGTACTCCCCAACAGAGTCTCACTGGAGATATAAGCCATTCTTAAAGGCAGGCCCCATGCTCAGCAGTAGATGGCCAACACAAACTCAATGGCAAGCGGCATCACTTATGGTTCTTTGTCAGGGCATTTCTTTATTTCTTTACTTTTGTCTTGCTCTTATAGGTCTTTTTTGTATATATTAGGGCTTCCATTTTTGTGTTTTTATGGGACTCCTGAGTGTGTTAATGTGTGTCTCTCTGTCTATATGTGTTTCTCATGCTTCTTCTGTTTTCTTTGTCTTTTTTTCTTCCATTTGTTTGGTTTGGTTTTATCTTATTTTATTTTATTACTATTCTCTAGATACCTGATTGTTTTATAAGGGGAGACAGAAAGGGTATGGTTTAGAATGTGAGGCGAGGTGGGGAAGATCTCAGCAGAGTTGGAGAAGAGAAACCATAATCAGAATATCTTGTAATAAAAAATTTTCAATAAAAAGTAATAAATAAAAATGAAAGTGATTGTTTCAGTTATTCTTCTTTCAACAGTAAATATTCTATCTTAAGAATAAAAAAGCAATTAATTAGCATATTTAAGTTATATGTGTACACTGAGAAATTTAAGGTTAGTACCGAGTTGACTTGAGATGGCTATGAGAAAACGAAAAAAGAAAAGTGTCAGTGGTTCACAGAGTAGAGCTGAAATTGAACGTTGAAGTTACTGAAGCATGTTAAATATATTCCATTAGAATGAAGTTCACACAGGTTACTGGATCTTGAAATTCTATTAAAGTGAAACAAAGGTACAATCTCTCATGAAAAGAAAAGGATGGAGCTATGAGAGCTAGACTGTCTCCACTTTTTGATGAATCAGAAAGCAGATGACAGAGTGGTGACTGCTGAATCAGCAGAGAAAGGATGATCTATTGTTGCCTGGAAGACAATGAGGTTAAGGAGCCAGGCAAGGCTCCCCAGCCTTAACTTCAGGATTATGAGTTTCAGACATGAGTCTGGAGAAGCTAAAACCTACATATTTCCAGTCAGCTTTTCTTTTTCTTGTTCTTATTCAACATGAGTGAAAGACACAAATGAAACAGTAATAGTTGAGGGAGCAATAGATAATATTTAAAATCTCTTACTTATGTTTTAAGAGCCATGTAGGGAATGTGGCTACTATAGAAAAAGAAAATCATCTTTATAAAAAGAGAAAAAAAAATCAATGAATAAAGTTCTTAGCTATTGGAGACACATGACTTTGAAAAAGTTTAACACAAAAATAAAAGAGATTCCAGAAGCACTCTCAAAAATATACAACAAAAAGACCCAAAGGAGCTGGGGCACTGCTCAGTGGGTACGGTGCTTCGTGAGGAGAATGCGGACTCAAGCACTGCCTGAGTTCAGATGTCCAGATGGAGGTCAAAAGCCAGACACAGCAGCTTGCCTGTATGCCCAGATGACAGGGCAGCTTGCCTGTATGCCCAGTGCTCTGATACAGAACAGGGAGATTATTGGAGCTTCCTAGCCAGGTATTCTGTATTCTGTCCAATTAGTGAGCTACAGGCAAAGCCAAAGATTCGGCGTCAAAAAATAAGGTAGAGAAGCCACTGAGGAAGACATCTAATATCAACTTCTGTCCCCCACTACCCTCCCCCAACACAGCATACTCATAACAGACAGATATTATTAGGAGTTCAAGCCCTTTCTGTTCCACCTAGGGACATATTGTCTTTACAAATGGCACAGAAATAAAAAAAATATTTGGGAAAATAGAAGTTAGATAAAGATTCAGAATACAAGGTGTAATTGCTGACCAAGTGGTTTCAGGAGGGGGAAAGGCGTGGAGGAATTTAAAAAGGAGAAAATTATCGCATATAATGAAGGTGGACTCTCAGAGCTATTCTTATACTGTAAATCCACTGGCTCTGCTATTTTTCTCTGA
The DNA here is from genome assembly GCA_019843815.1 of Montemys delectorum. Classification (NCBI taxonomy): domain Eukaryota; kingdom Metazoa; phylum Chordata; class Mammalia; order Rodentia; family Muridae; genus Montemys; species Montemys delectorum. The sequence continues at coordinate 14,039 of JADRCD010232267.1, forward strand.
CATATATAACATTAAGTACTTCCCTTACAAGCAAAAAAAAAAAAAAAAAAAAAGGCAAAGGCTATTAAATTTCTAGGTCCAAGTCAAGTCATCCATTTCTGCAGGCAGGTGGAAGAGCTTACCTTCTTCCGATCACCATTGGCTGCTGTGGTAGGACCAGGCCATTCCTGATCCAGTCACTACAGCCAGAAGACCATCCTATTGTAAATGGTTTTCACTCAGACTAAGATTGTTATTAACCAAGGAAAAGCTTTCAAAGAGATGTTTTATCACTAAACAATTATGGAAGAGTCACAGAAAACACTTCTAATGTTCAGTAAAATATGTGGAGCAAAATACCAACATTTTAAAGTATAAGAATCTGAAAGGATTTGCCATTAGGAAATTTCTTAAAGGTTCTACTGAAATGGGGATGGTGGGAAGACAGCAGATATCTAGAGAGAAAACAGCACCAAATCAATGGAGAAAGCAAAAAAATATATTGATCCTTAAATATGATTCTATAGAAAAATGATGCTACTTTGTATTTTTTAATAACTATTATATTGTTTACACTTGAAAACTAACACAATTAATAAATCATTTTAGAAAAGATAAGCTACACCATATCAAACTACAAATGAGCTAGAGTTACATTTCAATACTAGAAGACAAAAGACAATTATGTTACAAACAGCTTCAGATATATATTTCAGTTTCAAAGTTACCTAGCAACTGAAGAGATACAATGGATTACTACATTTTTGTTAGTTTTCCTGACTTCAACAAGACAGGAAACTTGTAATTCTAAACTTCCTGAAGTTTATATTTCTAAGACTTTGCTACTTAGACAAACTGAATTATATGCAAAATAAAGTGCACCCTAGACAAAATATCTATAAAAACAAAAGACAGATGTAGAACTTACAAAAGTATAGAAACAATGAAAGCAAAGTCCAGAGGCTTCCACTACTGAATTAATAATCAAAAGATTACAATATAGTTCTTTTGCTTAGAGCAAGTTAAAACAAACTTGGAAATTATAGCTTCTCTAAGTTATTTTTTCCCATAATTACTCAGTTATTCATTAGAGTATATGAGATCTCTACTGGAATTTTTGCACCATAGTTTCACAAATGGATTTAACTCTAAAAGCCTAGTTATACAATTTCGTTCATAAAAGTAATATATTTCTGATATTGATGTCTTTAAAATATCCTATAGTAAAATTAATATTTTTACACAGGAAAAGAAGGAACTGTTTAGTCCCAGACAACTTGATAACATCTCTTTCAACTACAGTTATAATTATCATGTATGAAATTCCAAAGCAGAACTTGTCAAGATTTAACATTAGCATTAATTTATGTCATAATTGATGGTTACTATGAAGATAATGGCAAAGCATCCATTTCTCCAAAGACGGCATGGAGAGAAAGGGGATTTCTTCTTAATTACTACTAATCTGCTCACTTTTAATTAAATTGATTAGTAATTTATTAACGTTCCCTTTCCTGGATGGACGTTCTTATTGCAGGGTTTCTCCAAAGTTACATTTGTGATTTTTAAGTTCTTCAATTTTGTAATATTGATTTATATTGAAATGTTAATATTCAGTTTCAGTGTATTTTGAAAAATAAATGTGGACTATATGATCTGTATTTAGTTTCTACATCTCCAAGTGGATAACATTAACTGCAGCTTTCTGGAGAATTGACTGGGAACAAAAATCTTTTCCTTCCCTCTTGTTTAAAAATCACAGTAGTTAAAGTGAATATGCAGCTTCCAATGACAACCTCTGCAAAATATCTACTTCATATGCTATCTAACTAACAGCGCGTTATGAAAGAATAGTTCCATGTGCTTCTTTTTAAGATAACAATGTTCTGACATGCAAAATAGAAACTGTTTTAATTAAGCAACTTTAAGACTACTCAGTATCTGTTCTTTTTTTTTTCCGATCAAAGTTATTAATCAGTATAAAGCTCTGACTAGCACCAATTATTAGAGATTATAAAATGTTCATTACAAAACTTGGGAAAGGGTAGAATTCTCTAAAGAGTGAAGAGATGCAATAGTACAGGAAGGATGGAACTTTTTCTTCTGTAAAATACTAAGATTTGCAGCACACATAGACTTAAGATCACCATCAATATGTGTTATATGAACTATATATATAGCTGTTGAATAAATGCTTGTATTTAGGGAAGAATATCAAACTGTCCTCAAGCAGTTGATTATTAATGAGAAGGCAAGAATGATTATTCAATATAATCTCTGTTAACATTTCCTGAGTGTAGTATCTACTAGAGAAACGAGCCCACATTTCTTGCTGAAATTTTGTGTGCTGAAACTATTCATGAATGTATGATGGACAATACTACATACAATGGTATATTTGACTCACAAGACTGGTTTCCAGTCTGCCTAACCTTAACCATATCTGACCACCACATGACCACCACTGACCATTACATGAGTACATTCCCTCCTGCTCCCAGGTGTTATCAGCTTGGCATCACTTCATTCCTTCTCACACTACTTTCACTATCAGCCAGGCTGTTAGTTTGATCCTTGTCTTACTCTTCCACGAGAAAGTGTAATGTAATAAGGAAACATGATGCATTCATTTGCTTAGTAGTAATCCAAAACAAAATATGTTAATGAACAAAGATCAAATGCTATTTTTTTCCACTATTCTGAAGATAAAGAAATATTACTTGACAAGGGCTAAGGAGGTAAGAACACTGGTAGAGCACCCACATGGTTTACAACCATCTATAACTCTAATTTAAGGGAATCCCTTTTCTGGCTTTTGAAGGTACCAGATATGCACATGGTGTACACACATACATGCAGGCAAAGCACATACACATAAAATTTTTTAAAAAATGGAAAAAACGCATGTGACAGGCCTAGACATAAATATATACCTAATGTCTTATTTTTTTATAGCCTAATATAGAGACATACTAAGGAGTTTTTGTTACCTTCCACCCAAAAGATAAAATATTCTCTCAAAAACAAGCTGGACTATGAAAATTTGCAAGTCATTTAATATTAAATAACTCAATAAGTGAAAATTACAAAGTTCAAAACGGCTAAGGTAGCCACTGTGCATACCTTAACAAGTTTCAGTAGTTCATAGAGATCTTCAACCTCATCCCCTTCACATTTGGTATACACTCTTCCTGTCTCCAAGCTCCTTCCTCTGATGGTTTTGCGGTACAGGGGCAGAGCCATTGCTTCAGCATACAAGTCAATGGCATGGTGACCCACTGTCTGATACATATAGCTATCCAGTTCATCTGACTCCACTGTAACAGTTAAAGGAAAAATAATTATTAAGACAGAGTAAAACAAACAGATCTTAAGAAGCAGTTTTTACTACTTCAAGAATAGTCACTTAAAATATCTAAAAAAAAAAAGTATAGTCACTTAAATTTAACCATATCTCCATGTTTTTATAAGTGAAATAATATATAAGCATTGCACATTTGTTCATAGATAAATTTAGATCAGTTCAGCTTTAATAATCTGTGTTTCTAATTATCAACAATACATTTACATTTTTAGAATTATATACAACATCTAAAAGTAAGTATAATGTATCCAACACATTTTTCATTAGTTTATTCAGTTAGAAACTGTATTATATATTATCCAGGTTATTCAAAATCATCTAGACTTTTAATAAAAAGTGTTCTTAAATAAAGATCTGCTTAGTAAGTAGTACATATTTGGCAGAAAAACTAGATATAATAGGTATGTTCTATAATCAACACATCAATAAAGCATATACATGTAACTTCAATATTTATTACAACAGTTACAAGTATGTTTGGAAAAATGATAACTGAATCTAATAAATAATACAATCACCAGTTATATCTCAAGAGTCCACACATATTATTATAGGTAAAACATTTATTACAGAATTATTTATAAAAAATCACTACATTACAGTCATATAATAAAGTGGCATGTATTTTCAAAAGTGTGCTCTCCAGAATATGAATCCTATAAGATATTAATATTTAAAAGAGGGGGTAAAAGATTGCACATCAAATAAGTTTTAAAAGTATGGAGGTAAATAATTTTAAATAGATGACTCTGTTGAAATTTTTCATAGACTAATATGCTTTCAGTTCCTCCTGTAAGAGGACAAAGTATGAATTACCTCTTCAAATGATCTTTACACCACTTACATTTCATACAGAGAAGATATAGGAGAAATACGGAGACTACTATTTAGTGTCACTGAAAGTTTATTAAGTTACAAAATAATAGACTACAAAATATATGTTTTCAAATGTGGAAACATTCAATCAAAGGGAATAAATAACACTGTAAATGTCTTTCAACAATCAATGACACCATCATAAGCCACCTCATTTTGACTCATCACATTTCTGACCCCCACAGCTGCCTGACTTCCTACCAAACAATTCTCTCATCATTATTATAAGTCTACTCCTCGTGCCAGTATGAAACAGAGAGTTAATCAAACCACCCTAAAAACTTTTCACTCTTCCTTCCTACCAAGTTAGAGTCAGAATTTAATGAATTTTCTCTAAAGGATATTGGTCAAATGAATTTATTCAAAGAAACTTGAGCTTCATAGCAAGAAACATCCTGAAATTAATACAACTACTAAACAGTATAATAGCTTTAAAACCTGATATATTTTCATTAGGGCTCCATGGAGTCCTTACCACAATATAACTTCATTAGTGGAAGCTACACAGCTGCAACTAGTGTAAGAGAAAACAAAACCAAAAGGCTCCACTGTTGCCTAAAGCACTTCAATTAACATACCACAAAGCCCCTACTACAGACTTAAAGGGATGGCTCTGTACAGTTTATGACAACTGCACATTATCTCATTGATGGGAATAAATTCTTTCCCAGAGTACCTACTGAAAACCCATATTGTGAAAATCATGATATGCTGTGAATACATTATACCCAGCTTTGCTTGTCAATGGAGCCATGCATTCCTCAGTAAGGTTCCTTTCAGTGCACTTAAAGGGGGAGGGGGGAACCATTCAGTAACTCATTCAACAGTTCCAACATCCTGCTGACTTTAAATCATTATTACCCAGCCCTGTACATCTACTGATCCACACAATCTATTGTCTTCTATACCAATTATAGTGTCAGATGATATTCTCAGATTGTTAATTCATAATATTCTAATTGCATTTATTATTGAATTTTTATACTAATAATATCCTAACAAATGCCCTCACTCTATTAATAAGTATAATTTAAAAGGTATAGTTGCTTTTTATTTTACTGTTCTATCAGCAGTATAATTGGAGATAATACAATAATGATCTTGTCACAATAAACTAATATTGAAATTGAAAGCTGGACACAACTAATTCAACAGAGGAAAATAACTTTATATATGCAGTACACATCCTGTGAACATACGTTTTTTGTTTTGTTTCATTTTTAGTAGGGAGAATTCTCAAGTCACATGAAGACTCACTTGTCCATCTCGGTGAAAGGGACAGACAAGATCTCACAAGTACAGCACAATCTGTAATTGATTTTGCTTCTTTGCAATACAAACAGCAGTCGTTAATTCTTCATATTTTAAGTTATGACTAGAGTCATTCTCAGAAAACACTTACTTCTAAACCCTAGCTCATCATCACCAGAGCCTAGCATAAAATCCTGAAGTATAAATTTACCCCCATGTTTTTCTTCCTATTAAAGTAAGTCCATTTCCTTTCTTCCTATAAAATACTCCCAATTTCCATCTTTCCACATCACTTTCAGAATTGTTCCAGTATCCAACAGTAGTAAACTGGCTAATTCAGATGAGTTCAATATTCACTGGTCTATCAGTACTCTGTGAGTGAATACCTACCACAGGCTGAGAGCCTAAAGAGCTGAGGTGCACCCACAGGAACGTCCAGCTTACTACATCTCTTTTCAAGGGGCTCATAATCTATGGGAGGGTGCAAGGGGAAGCCTTGCATGCTTCACTGCATCTAAGAGAGCTAAGGACATGTTCTTAATAGTGGCATTCATATATTGTAAATCAAGAACCAACGAAGCAGACTGTTTCTTACCAACCTGAAATAATGAAGCTGAGTTGCAACCATTTAGAGAATGATCAAAAAAAAAAAAAAATTCCATGCACTTACCTTGGTTTTCCTCTGGTCTTAGATTTGCTAATGCAACAATTTGATGCCCCTTGGCAACGCACTGCATCATGTTGTAACAGCTGTCCTTCCCACCACTATAAAACAAGTCAATGGGGAAAAGGGGATGAGAGCCAGACCTCTGATCACCAGTAAACACAGAATCACTGGACATCAAAGTCAAACACATTCTTACTTGGCTTTGCAGAATCCATAAAGAATTGTTTCACAATTACCATGCAATAAGACACACATTTGTAAGGAGGAAGAACATGAGCACATGAATCTGAATGTCTAATGTTGCTACTTCTAAGAATTTATGAAATCACATGCATTTACAATACAGAAATTCTACATAAACTATATTTGCTACAGTGGTTTTATATAAGATAAAAAGTACTGTGCACATAATCTATTATTCAGAATGATAAAGACTTATTTCTAAAGACTTATTCTAAAGACTTATTTCAGATATTCCTTAGATGAAAGTCCTTAATTAAAAAAAAAATCTAGGGGCTACAGAGATGTCTCAGTAGTTAAGATCACTGGCTGTTCCTCCAGAGGACAAGTCTTCAATCCCAAGCACTGACATGGCAGCTTACACCCAACTATAACTCCAGTTCCAGGGTATCCAATACCTTCTATAAGCAAGCAAGTGGTGTGCAGATATACATGCATAACATAAAGTAAAACATTTTTAAATCTGTTCTAACTACATGAATCCTAACTACTGGCTACCAATACCCATCAAAGGATGATATTCAGATATAAAAATCTGAATTCAAACTTTATAATAGACTGTGACATTCTGGAGTCTATATTCTATACAATGAAAATCCAAATGCTGACATACATCAATAGCCAAGCCTCAGTATACTCAGTGCTTCAGCCATTGCTATGTAGATAACTGCACTGCAGGATTCCTTACAAGGAAGAGAATGCAAAGGGCAAGGGAGTGTATTGAGTGTATTAATGCAATCCCCATCAAAATTCCAACTCAACTCTTCATACATTTAGAAAGAGCAATTTGCAAACTCATTTGGAATAACCAAAAACCCAGGATAGCGAAAACTATTCTCAACAATAAAAGAACTTCTGGGGAAATCACCATCCCTGACCTCAAGCTGTACTACAGAGCAATAGTGATAAAAATTGTATGGTATTGGTACAGAAACAGGCAGGTAGATCAATGGAAGAGAATTGAAGACAAAGAAATGAACACATACACCTATGGTCACTTGATCTTTGACAAAGGAGCTAAAATCATCCAGTGGAAAAATGACAGCATTTTCAACAAATGGTGCTGGTTCAACTGGAAGTCAACATGTAGAAGAATGCAAATTGATCTATTATCATCTTGTACAAAGCTCAAGTCCAATCGGATTAAGGACCTACACATAAAACCAGATATACTGAAACTATTAGAACAGAAAGTGAGGAAGATCCTGGAGCACATGCACACAGGGGAACATTTCTTAAACAGAATACCAATGGCTTATGCTCTAAGATCAACAATAGAAAAATGGGACCTCATAAAATTGCAAAGCTTCTGTAATGCAAAGGACACTGTCAGTAGGACAAAATGGCAACCAACAGATTGGGAAAAGATCTTTACAAATCCTACATCTGATAGAGGGCTAATAACCAATATATACAAAGAACTCAAAAAGTTAGACTCCAGAGAATCAAATAACCCTGAGATTCCATTTCACACCAGTCGGAATGGCTAAAATTCAAACACTCAAGTAACATCAGATGTTAGCAAGGATGTGGAGAAAGAGGAACACTCTTCCATTGCTGGTAGGATTGCAAGCTGGTACAACCACTCTGGAAATCAGTTTGGCAGGTCCTCAGAAAATTGGACATAGTATTACCTGAGGACCCACCTATACCACTCTTGCATATATCCAGAAGATGCTCCAACATATAATAAGGACACATGCTCCACTATGTTCATAGCAGCTTTACTTATAGTAGCCAGAAGCTGGAAATAACCCAGATGTCCTTCAACAGAGAAATGAATACAGAAAATGTGGTACATTTACGCAATGGAGTACTACTCAGCTATTAAAAAAATGAATTCATGAAATTCTTAGGCAAATGGATGGAATTAGAAAATATTATCCTGAATGAGGTAACCCAATCACAAAAGAACAGACACAGTATGCACTCACTGATAAGTGGATAATTAGTCCAAAAACTTAGAATACCCAAGATACAATTAACAGACCACATGAAGCTTAAGAAGAAGGAAGACCAAAGTGGGAGTGCTTCTTCAGTCTTTTTTAGAAGTGGGAACAAAATACTCACAGGAGGAAATACGGAGACAAAGTGTGGAGCAGAGACTGAAGGAAAGGCCATCCAGAGATTGCCTAGCCTGGGGATCCATCCCACATACAGATACCAAACCCAGACACTACTGTGGATGCCAAGAAGTGATTGCTGACAGGAGCCTGATAGAGCTGTCTCCTGAGAGGCTCTGCCAGAAACTGACAAATACAGAGGTGGATGCTTGCTGGACTGAGCACTGGGTCCCCAGTGGAGGAGTTAGTGAAAGGACTGAAGGAGCTAAAGGGATTTGTAACCCCAAAGTAAGAACAACACTATCATTCAACCAGACCTCCCCACACCCCCCAGAGTTTCCAGGGACTAAACTACCAACCAAAAAATACACATGGAGGGACCCATGGCTCCAGCTGCATATGTAGCAGAGAATGGCCTTGTTGGGCATCAATGGGAGGAGAGGTCCTTGCTTTTTTGAAGGCTTGATGCCCCAGTATAGGGGAATGCCAGGGTGGGGAAGTGAGAGTGGGTGGGGGAACACCCTCATAGAAGCATGGGAAGGTGGGATGGGATAGCACTTGAAATGTAAATAAAGAAAATATCCAATAAAATAAAAGAAAAAGAAAGAAAGAAAGCACTATTTAAAAAGTTTTACAATGTCAGGAAAAAAAAATAAAACTCCTCTTTTCAGATATGTACCTATGTAGGTCTTCATAACTTTCTCTATTGGATTCTACTACTATGCCCCCGGCAAACAAACAAACAAACAAGGCTTTAAAATATATCAAAGATTCAAGGGTAAACATCAATAATCACCTCTTTATGGTTTAAATATGTCAATTCTTTAAATATGCTTTCAAAATTTTTCCAAAGCTGTGTGCTATAGAAAACAGAGTACTCAAAGAACAAAAGAGCATTCAGAAGCAAAGAATCTTTTATTATTAATTATTATTATGATGTTATTCATTTATTTTTACATCCTGATGCCAGTTTCCTCTCCCTCCTCTCCTATGAGTCCCTCCTTTTCAGGCCCAGTCCACCCACAATTCCACCCATTCTTTTCAGAAAAGGGGAGGCCTCCTATGGATATCAACCAGCCTTGGCATATCAAGTTGCAACAAGATTAGCTGCATCTTCTGGGAGAGTAGACAAGGCAGCCCAGTAAGGGCAGAGGGTTCCAAAGACAGACAATGTAATCACAATATATTTGGGCTTATATGCTCCTTCAGTAGTTTAATATAGTCTGCCTAAATAATCTTCAAGACTTCATTCAACAGTGCAACTTTTTTGAGGTACTTTAGCCTTTGACTTCATGATATAGAAGAATGTGTTTCATTTTGTCCTGGAAATACACTCATAGCCTATCAATTGTTGTACATACAAATTCAAATATATTCATACATGTATACAATGCACACAGGTTTATCAAACTGAAGCTTAAATATATGGGCATTTATATACAATTATACACAGTCCATGTATATTTATTCTGTGCATTCTTATTCCCTAATATACAGTTTTTAAGAACGATATAATTTCTCAAACGGGACCTCTTAATTCCTATCCCCTGAAAATTTTGAGGAACACCCTCCACTGATACTTTCTTCTCTTCATTTTCACATGTTTACACCCTGCTGAGCTTTGGTAAACTAAATTCCATCACTACCTTCTTGGTTTATATTTAATTTTTATCTCTCTTCACCAAATAATCATGATGGTTACAGCTTCATTATCTCCTTTATGAATAGAATTTATTAAATTATTGTGGCTTTAAAATTTCCTTACAATGGCACAGAAATCAACAGATCTTTCCTTTTCCTGTCACTACAGAGAAACTGAAATATGGCTTACCTATACTGTCACCCATTGTCAACTAGCATCAGTTACCTAGGGCATTAACAAAAAAAAATGTTTATGTGTGCTTCACTGAGCTAACAAAAAGAGACTGTAGCAATGAAGTGGAATTCACACTTTTCTGAGGTCTAAATCTCAAGATACAATATATTTAAGGGTTTAAAACTAACATTACTATACCCTTTGTCACTTTCAGGCACTGAAACAGTGCAAGGATAGCTCTGCTTATCAGCTACAGTATCTGGACTTTAGAGTACTACAGATGCCAAACTACTTTTGGAATCTGACTTGTGTTGCCCAAGGTCAGTAAGGCAAATTCTCAGTATTCGTTGTATCTAAAGCAACTTCACTCCAAAGCATCTAGAAAAGCCTAGCATATTTTCAACTCAACCAGGAGGAAATACATCTGTCAGTAGCCTGAGTTCCAAAGGAGGTGTCTGACACATAGGAGCCAAGCAATCTCAAACCATAGGGGTCCTACAGCCATCCTTGCAAGCCAGAGCTGTGAGAAGAGAGTGAGGTTGCATTCCTCATTTCTGGGAGGGTTCAAGACTTTAGAGAACTATAGAGGACAAAATAAGTGCAAGCAAGTGGAGTTAACAGCGGCTCTCAAAGTTCAGAGCGTATAAAAGTCCAACAGGCGTGTGACCATGCACCCACAGCGGAGGAGGACTCAGGCATTAGCGCTGTCTTCAGCTTTGCCAAGAAATTAGAAAGGAGGCGCGTGCGCCAGGGCCAGCCGGCCCGAGCAGATCGCCCCGCCTCTTCCGGTAGCCGTGGCGCCTACCCGCCCACGCGGCGCCGGACGAAGTGGCTCCGGACGTTTCTGCAGTGGCTGCGTCAGGATATAGCTTTGCCCAGGAGTAAAGAAGTGGCCCCACTCCTCATTACCTGATCAGGGCCGCGACCCTCATTCTGGGCGCAGCGTGTGTGCGTGCGGTAACCACAGACGCCAGGCCCCGAGTCCCGTGGCGGCTGGACCTACACGCACGGTCCCCGACCGGGTGTCTGCTGCACTGCCTGTCCGCGACCATGCCTGCTGCCCCTTCGGCACCTTGCTGAACACTCGAGTGTAGAGAATAGGTAGTCTCAGCATCGACTCCCTGATACATGGATATACGGCTCAGAATTTACAAAAAAGGAAAAAGTTTAGGCACAGCCTAACCACCTAAGTAAGGGCAGTGAAGCTGCCGGGGAAGGGCATGGTCCTGGTTAAACTGCTTGAGGGTGCTGGGATTGTCTGGGTAGTAAATTCAAAGTCACAAGTTCCAAGATTTGAGACACTACCCTGGAAAGGAGATTTAGTTTCTCTCCTTTCTTCGTGAACTACAAGAAAGTACTCCCCCCCACCCCCATGCCACTAACACTTGAACACTTTTAACTTTGAGGTTTGCATTTCTGCCCATTGAATCAGTGAGGCTACATGTCCTGTGCCTCCTGTACCGTTTGTTTGAGGTTTTTTTTGGTTTTTGTTTTTTTTGGGATTTTGTTTTTGTTTTTGTTTTTGTTTTTGTTTTTTTGTTTTTTTTAGCATTTTCCAAATACAGAAACTGAAAAACTTGCACTCCAGAAAGCAAAACGAAAATCTAATTTAAAATATATTCACCAGTACTTACTCAGTTATGTGAATATACTAAGTAAGCACTGTTGAGAGCAACTTGTGTAAGATATAGACCACCATGCCTACCTACATCCATGAACAGAGAGTTGTGTAAGGGTATAGGAAGAAAGCACGTGACGTGTTGAACAGTTTAAAAGAGAATTGTATGTTAAAAAGTGGAAAATACTGTACCAACAAAAAAAAAAAAGTGGGGAATTATCACAAGTAGAGAGAGAAAAAAAATGTAGAACTAAATAGCATGTCCAATAGGTATTATTGGTGAGTTAAACTGACTTTAACATATACGTCTTTGAATATATATTCATATACAGAGAATATATTATTCAATATGTGTATATACACATTATATAAATGTAACACACATAAATATACAGGTATATATGTGCTTATATACACAATATATATGCACATATATACACTATACACACATATATACAATATATATGCATATATATAGTTGAATATCAATATAGTTGAATAGACAGATATGGGTTACTAAAGAAAGCCATGAGAAATGATAACAAAGGCAATATGTGTACGATAACTCACATTGTGTCAGATACGCACGAGCGATCAGTTCTGCCATTCTACAGATGCTTTCATTGGCTCCAGATAGTTGGTATGGGCATCATGGCATTAAGAATTTGCTATGAGGGTCAGTGTTATAATCGTGTGTGCAAAATTTCTGTGATTACAATTACTTACCAAATCAATTAAGTATTTGAGATGTTGGTGTCCGGTTAGAGATAAAGCATTCAAATTATATAGTACATCATATCAAATTTTGAAAGTAACAATTTATGTAATACATACAGCAAGATCATTGGGAGTTGAGCCCATTGAAATGAAGGGTAATTAGAGTAGGATAGGACTTGAAAGATTAGGACAGGAGGAACAGATATATCTTCAAACAAAGATATGAAGAGGTTAGCCTTACCTGTGGAGAGGGTATGTTGGTCAGAGAGGAAGACAGCTTGGATAGTGTAGTGGCTATTCCTGGTTGTCAACTTGACTACATCTAAAATGAATTACAATCCAGAATTAGAAGGCTCACCTGTGGCCCTAATCTGGAGGCTGAGAGATAAGTTTCTGACCTGAATCTTGGCATGGAGACCTTGAGGAATAGTGGCTACGAATCCCATAGGATTAACATAGAAAGCTCTGAGTTCAAGGTCATCCTGGGTTAAAGGTGTGGTGGCACACACCTTTAACCTGGGCCACACTTTTTGCTGGAGACGTATATAAGGGCATTAGAAGAAGGAAGGCTCTCCCTGCTTCGCCTGCTTGCCTTGTGGGACTGAGCAATTGCTGGATCCTTGGACTTCCATTCACAGCTGCTGCCTCGACTGTTGTTGGGAGTTGATTGTTGGGAGTTGGACTACAAACTGTAAGTCATCAATAAATCCCTTTACTACATAGAGACTAAGTTCTGTGACTCTAGAAAACCCTAACTAAGGCAGATAGTCAGGGTAATGCCCAGTTATCTAGGATCAGGAAAAGCCACTAAGAATAATAGCAATACCAGGAAATTTAGTCTGGCTGCTTATTATTAATTTTAGAAAGTTGTATGGATTATCAGTAATTAACATGCTGACTGTTTTGATAAAATAAACATCAAGTGCCTCAAAGACTTATATTTTTTTTTAAATTTTCTACCATTTAAAATTATTTTTCCTTGCTACTTTTCAAGAGGAGGTGAGAAAGTAACTTGCTCTCCCTAAAGCTGTATATTAAGGATTACATTTTGTTTCTCTACATTTAGCCTCATGCTAGAATATTCTCATCAAAAATGCTTATTATACTGTACAGACTGAGGTTTATAAGTGAAGGGATAATTGCGCAGGCCAGTTACCAAGGTCAACCAGTTTTCAGAGCTTTTCTGTCTTCTCCCTACCACCTTTATATTATCCTTCGTATTGTGCATTTTACCCCAGGAAGAAAATTCTCGAAACTTTTTTTTTCAACCAAATTTTTTTCTCAAAACTTTTCAACCAAATTCCTTTCAACTAACAGAATTTCCTGAATGACCTAATATAACACTGACAAATGTATTGTCTCTTTTTTTTTTTTTTTAACAAACCTTTACCCTCAACCAAAGTTGTCCATTAAAAGAACGGCAAAGTGAGCTTCCAGTGGCATAGTTCTAATACCTACCTCATTTGTACTCACTCTGTCTGAGAACAGTGCAGGCAAAATCTGTCCTGGCGCAGCCTTAGTAGTGGATTTAAAAAGCACAGCAGTGAGACTCTAAAACAGTTGCTAAGAATCATGGTGATCTAGCTGCTCCATGATGTCTGCAATCCCCTCTATCTAAGACTGACCTGTGAAAATGGAGAGTACCTGGAGAAGTGGCAGCACTTGTTATTGTAATTCATCTCAGTCCTCACCTGTCTACGTAGTACCTTTGTTTCTATCTACTCCACATTCCCCTCAACCTCAGCAATTACTTAAGCATATCATTCTTAGGGTTTAACCTGCCTTTCCTAATGGGTCGCCACCATTGCGCAGTAGATTCTTTTAAGTCTTGGATGGCTATTTGTGTCATTTACAGGTACAATTGAAAAAGGGCACCAAGTGGACCATCTGGGTTCCACATGTGGGTGACTTTATCTCTAGTGAGTTGAGAATCCTTACTCTTCCTCATAACTCCAGCCTGAAGGTCCTTGCATGCAGAGTACTTGAAGTGACTCTGTATTTTGAAGTTCAGTGAATCTTAACTCAGCCCTCTTTAAAGACCAAGACCTAGAGATATTTTGATAAAACTTGTGAGAGGCAAAGAAGAGGTTTCCTTAGTAGGTCCTTGGCCAATGTAACTTTTCAGCCTTTCGTTCTCAGATGCATGTTGTCCTCCTAATGTGGGTCACATATAGACATGTGATTTAGCACTTATACCTATATCCTGAGGCATGACCCCCACCCACTCTTGCAGATTCTCATCTCTGAGCTACTGATTTATATATGACTTTGATTGGCTAGCTTCATTTAAGTAACACAGTATGTACCACTTAGATACTGTGCACCTGGCCCAATTCTGTACTTCCTTTACTGCACTGAAGTGAGGTTTTTTTTGTGGATACTTGACTCAGGGGGATTCCATGTCCACAATGGAATTCTGCTAATGATACCATGTGGAGTGGTGAAGACAGGGCAACACTAAGTTTTAGGATATTTATTATGCCTGGGCAAAGGTTAGGAGAAGCTTGAAAGTATGGCCTGAATGAACTCTGTCATGAATCTTTTAAGGACTGTCATCTGGTGGCTTTCACCTGTGGGTTAAGAACTGTTGTTGTTGGAAATAGCTCTGAGTTCATCTCCTCCCTGCCTGCCACAATGAAGCAGAATGACTCCAAACCACATGAGAATGAGCAGGAAATTTAGACTCTCACGTTGTGCTCTGCTTCAGCAAGAAATATGCAGAAAAGTGTTTATTCAAACCAAGAATAGTATTTGAAGGAGGGCCAGCCTAAATTTGTGAATGTCTAACTTAAAAACAACAGTATTTTCAAGGAAATGCTTTAGTTTACTTCCAAACACATGTACTAATGTTGATCAAACTAACATACTAATAGTGGATCCTGGCAAAGTGTCTTTTAGAACTCTCATAAGTTAATAGGGAAAACTTATTTTTAACTACTATCCATTTGCTGATACATAATTTGCTCAGATTTTTAAGAACACTCGATTTAGTAAAAACCCTATATACATAGATTTCTACACAGATGCCATAAAGATAACTTCAACCCAGTAAATGTCAACAAGCTAAAAGGTTTCTTTTCACTATAGTGATTTTTATTTTGTAGTTCAATCAATTGTTTTCCCCAAGATCCACCCTTCAAGCACATTGTGTGCTCATGCTCTATAGACTAAAACCATTACATACATACATAGCTCATAGGGCCAACAAAACAGGTGAACAGAAAACTTGTCTCAAAAAACTTCAGTCCTTTGCCAGTTTACTTAAGGAAACTCTCCACAGCCAAACACTGTTGCCGGTAATAAAAGCTTGCAAGCTGTCACTGAATTCTGCTTCCTTGGCAGTATATCTCACTGATGTACTGATTGATAAAGCCTTAGATAATCACATCAAGAAATGCTACAGGTAGTTACTCCATAGCAGCCTGGAAAAGAGTTAAGTGTGTCTTCCCTAAAATAGTACACAGGAAGTCATCAGAATGATGCTTCAGACATTTTTCTAAAAAGACTTTAATGGTTTAAGAATCTTTGATGTCTAAGCCACATTTATTTGAATATTTATAAATTTTGGAGCCATCAGAATATGAGAGTACTTTTACCCATAAAATTAATACCTTCACCAGAGGGCTTTGCATTGCTTTGGTTACGACATAGACATACTTTCTTTTTTTTTTTTTTTTTTTTTGTAAAACTTTTTTTTATTTACATGTAAATTTCTCCTTTCCCAGGTTCCCCTCCAAAAAACAAACAAACAAAAACAACAAGAACA
>JADRCD010232267.1:30495-42676 GCA_019843815.1 Montemys delectorum
ACCCATGCCTGCCACCCCACCCTCTCCCACTTATTGGCCCTGGCATTCCCCTACACTGGGGCACAGAACCTTCACAAGGCTGAGGTCCTTTCCTCCTATAGATGATCGAATTTGCGATCCTCTACTATACACATGCTGCCAGAACATTCAGTCCCACTTAGGACAAACAACAATTACTAACTAGTACGCTCAGAGCTCCCAGGGACCCAACGACATACTTTCTTAATTTTGATCTAGAAGTGAATATATGTGTATTAGGGTTCTCTAGAAGAATGAAACCAGTGGAATGGATATATAGTATAAAGGGGGGTTATTAGATTGGTATACATGACACAGTCTGAGTAGGCCAACAGTGACTGTCTTCACAGGGGAGATCATAAGAGCCTATAGTTCCAAGGTCTACCAAGCTGGATGCCACACAAATCCTATTCTGACACTGAAAAACCTAGAGACTTCCTAGGGAACTACTTGTCATTGGCCCATACTGAGAGGCCAAAGAAGCAGTTGAGTTCTGATATCAGTGAAGGGTGGAGACAGCAACAGAGTACATGAACCTGCCAGTGAAAAGTAAAGGCAAGCAGGAAAGAGTTAAGCACTTTTCGCTTGGACTGCCTTATAACTGGTCTGCTACTAGAAGGTACCACCCACATTTCATAGAGGCCTTCTCATCCTAATTAACCAAAGCAAGGACAGTTTTCATAGGTGCATCCAGAAGCTTGTCTCCTGGTTGATTCTTGATCTAATCCTGTTGAAAATGGAGATTAGCCATGACAGAGGGGATCCACCCTTGTGTGACCCAACAGAGACAATGGATCCTTCTTATTTTATACAGTGTGTACTATACTCAGCCCTGTACTTCCTGGAATCAGTGCTGAAGAGTCATGGGAAGATTATATTATGGCTGGCCAAAAGCAAAGAATAAGCTAACATAACCTGGCATGTCTTTAGGAGAAAGCTGCTTCTTAAGAATGTTATCCCATAAAAGTTTTAGACATGTCCATTATGCCATACATGCAATCCCCAATGTAAGAACACAGAAACATTAAAAATAATTTAACACTTCCTACAGACCAGAACTCCAGTAACAGATTTCAAAGCTATCAAAGTGGTTGGCATAACTGACAGGGAACTAAAAAGAAAGTTTTTTTTTTTTTTTTTTTGAAACAACTCCACTAGATCCAAAGGAAATAAATAATTAAATAAAATCGGGAAATGGATTAAAAGTTCAGCAAAGATGTTTTGCAAAGAACGGATCAGAATTCCTAGAACTGAAAGACTTTCAATTATATGAGATGAGATGGCACATTTCAAAGCCTCACCATTATACTGAATCAACTAGAAGAAAGAAAGGTATGGACCATATCTTTTGATATTATGTTCCAGTGTGAAGAAAAGAGGAACAGAATAACAATATCATTTAAATACTTAAAAGATCATTAAAGAATCAAACTTCTACATCACTGGCATATATGAAGGGAGAGAAATTATGATTAAAGACATGTTCTTAATCATGGGAAAGAAATAGATGCCCATTTCTTTATAATTTCTGATAGACATAAGCAGAAAATATCTGACCATCTATAGCATGAGAGTGAATTCCTCCATCTAGGAAAACATACTAAGTTAACTTTAAGGGAAAGTTCATTAGATTAATAAATTTCTTAGAAGAAATTCTACAAGCTTACAATAGCATGGAAGGATATATTTCAAATCATGAAAAAATAAATCTGAAACACATTATTAGTGTACCTAACAAGGTTATGATTTGGAATTGAAGGATACACACACACACACACACACACACACACACACACACACACAGAGCCGCTGTGGGGGGGGGACAGAAAGAGGGACAGAGGGAGGGACAGAGGGAGGAAAAAGAATCTTATAAAATATAAGAAAAAAAGGAAGAAAAATGAAAAAAGAAGGGAAACCCATGACCACCATATCACTCCTACAAAAGATTTTTAAGGAAAGCCTTTACCTAGAAGTTGAAGAAAGATAATTACCACCAGGATGACATGTGAAAATATAAATCCCACTAGAAGAATAGATATGTTGAGGTTGAATAGGGTCTGAGCTTATCTCATCTTATTCATATGCATAACCAATATTTATAGGTATAAGATGATAAAGAGGGAAATTTGTCCAAAACTTCACTTGAGAATAAAGTTTTGCCTTATTGTGTTTATACCCAATACTGCTGAGGTCCAGCTTCAGCATGGGAGGGGTCCTGAGCAAGGCAGGAATGGGAATGGTGTTGTGTCAGTAATGACTCAGAGTCAGCAGTGGATGCAAACTGCCAATTCAAGTGCTCTCTCTTCACTGGAGGATTCTCATCACTCCTTCCTTTTCCCTTCTCATTCTTTTGCTTTCTCCCTTCTTGTGATTTTGCCTTACTCCCCTCTCATTGTTTTCCCTTCCAATACTGTTAACTTCAAAATCATATATAAGCCTTTCTCCTATAAAATAACCCTGCCTATTATTTGCTTATACTTTATAGATCCCTTCCTTTACTAGCCATGCCTTTTCTTCTTGAGACTATTTTAGTTCTCTAGTCTTGATAGCCCCAAGTTCACTTTAGCTAATTAATGCAGCAGTCATTGAACAGGGGAGTACATGTATCTCCTGGTATTTCCAAATCAAGGCCAAGTCTCACAATGAACAACTTCTACAAAGGACCATTATGGCCTCTGTGGTTACATTTTCTAGCTCCTTTCTCATGACCCTAAAGGCCAAGTGGAAGGGACTGCTCATTGTCCTTCACAGTGTCATGACCACCTCCATTCCTCATTCCCAAGAATCACATCTGTTTATTATGGCATGGTTAGCTCTGAGTAATAGGGGAAGTGTATTCACCAGTAAGAGAAATTGAAAGTAAAATAGAGGAGACAGCAGATCAGCTTCAAGCCAGCAGCAGTCAGCTGCACATGTGGGGATCATAGGGACCAACAGTCTGGTGATGCTCCATGGGCAGGAACTATGTCACACCTCCCATTACACAGCCATGCCAGACCTGGCACAATGCCAGTCTAGCCTACTAACCCATGGCTCATAATTTCTAGATTGTGTTCCTGAGGTTTTTGAGTAAAAGGGAGAGGGCATTTTACATAGTAATCATTAAGTGATTACTAAAGAGAGCATGCTAATCACATTGTTTAAGGAAGGTATATGTATGCAGCACTTAAAGTAGTAGTAAATAGCTTTGTCTTGTTTTCCATCTTAGGAGAGATGCTTTTATCTTTCTTGTTCAGTGTGCTGTTGGCTTTCGATTTGTGTGGTTTATTAACATATTTCTATCTCTGTTGAAAGAATGATATAATCCTTACTCTTCATTCTATTTGTGTGATGTATTGTGTTTATAATTTGGCTATATTGAACTATTCTTGCATCCCTGAAGCTAAACCGGCTTGATCACTGTATATAATCAAGTTGAATGATCATTAATGAATGATTGAATTTATTTTGTAATATTCAGTACAGAGATCTTTTCTTTCACCCTTGGATAGAATGTTTTATGAATTTCTCTAAGGTCCACTTGATGTATAGTTCTTGATTTCATTTTCTTTTCTTTTATTGTTCTTGATATATTCACTAGTAAGAAAAAGATATTGAATTCTACCAAT
The DNA here is from genome assembly GCA_019843815.1 of Montemys delectorum. Taxonomy (NCBI): domain Eukaryota; kingdom Metazoa; phylum Chordata; class Mammalia; order Rodentia; family Muridae; genus Montemys; species Montemys delectorum. Next base: position 34,122 of record JADRCD010232267.1, read on the forward strand.
TTTATCATATAAATCTCTCACTTTGGCCCCAAGAATATTTATTTTATTAAATTAAAGTGTACTTTTGTGTGTATTTAGATTTATAATTTTATGTGTTTGATGAGTTCTTCTGATCTCTTCTTACCTTATTTCCAACTCTGTTTGTAACAAAGTATAGATATTCTTATACTCCTTTAGATTCTAATTTTTAGAATATAATTTCCTATTATTTCCCTTTTAGTTTGTGTGTAAATCTTTGGTGACATACAGATTCTGTTGTATTCCTATTGTTATGGGGATTGAGCTAAGGGCTTTGGACACACAAGACAAGTAGTCTACCACTGAACTGTATTCCCAGCTTAATATGTTGTTTCTTGAAGAAGATACAGACAAATATACACATAAAAGAAAAGCACACATGAATATTTTTAGGTGACCAGATTGCTAAATGTGATCTATAAATTTAAAGAAATCCTCATCAAAGTATCAATGACATTCTTCAAAGAACTTGGGTGGAAATCGTTAAACGCATATGAAGACAAAATGTTCCTAAATAACTGGAATGAATTATAAAAACATTGAGCCAAAAAACTAAGCTATAAGAATCTAACATAATCTCAAGAATGCTACTTATTCATAGCAGCCCAAACACAGTAGAAAGTAGACACCAGGAAAATGAGACCTCAGGGGGAAAAAGCCCACCCACTGAGAGCTAACTGATTCACCAATGGAGCCAAAAACATTTACTGAAGAAAGGATGGCCACATTTATAAATGGTTTTGGGAAAACTGGATACCCTATATAGATAATTTAAACTGGACCCATCTCTCACCTCATGGAAAAATTTACTGAAAATGGATCAAAACTTTAATATAAGACCTGAAACCACCAGAAAGAAATAAAAGGAAAACATGTCAAGATATTGGTAAAGGCAAAGATTCACTCTTTCTGGGAATGCAAATTAGTGAAATGTCTATGAAAATTATGGAACTTCTTCAGAAAAGTAAAAATAGGATTACAATCTGCCCCAGCTGTCCTACTCTTGGGCATATATGTGAAGAAAAAGAAGTCAACATACAAAAGAGATGTCTGCATGTTCGTGTTTGTTGTGACATTGTTCACAATATCTAAGATACATAATTAGCCTAAAATGTGTGGCTGAAGCAAATATGGTAGATATACATAGTGGAATATTTGGCACTAAAGAAAAATGAAATCCTGCCACTTTCAGCAAAATGAAAGGAACTAGTGAACATCATGTTAAGCAAAATTACCAAGAGAAAGACAACTGCCATATGTTGTCTCTCATAGGTGGACACTTAAAACCAACTGAAAATAAGTTGGGATTGCTAGGTACTGGGAAGGATGCCATGGGTTGGCAATAGAAGGTAGATGGATATGATAAAGGCACACTATATGTAGTATATCCTGTTATTTTCAGAACTTTTCAAAGCTATGATTTAATCCAATCTACTCTTACAAAGGACTTCCATATCCATTGAAAACTCATTAATAAAACAGAATGTACTCTGTCAGTCAGTCCATTCTTTTGCCAATAGGAAAAGTTCAAATTGGAAGTATATAGCTTCTTTTTTCATCAAACCTTTGCTGGATATATTAGAACAACAAAATGTATATATATATATATATATATATATATATATATATATATATGTATATATATATATGCATCCACAAGAAATGCAATGCCTTGTTGGCAAGGATATTGACCAGAAGAAATTATGATGCATTATTAATAGAAATTCATAAATGATACAGTCTTTTTGACACATTATATGGCCTCATTGTATATAGGGTAAGCACATCGTTCTCTATGACTCAGTAATTCTATTCATAGATATTCATTCTAGAGATATGAACACACTTATTCTTGTAAAATATATACGTGAGTGATATAGCATCATTGTTGAAATTTCTGTCACTTGGGGACTAAATAAACAATTTTTTATGCATAACCATAGAATACTGTTCAGTATTATACACAGCAGCATTTATGTAGTTTTAAATTATGCTAGAAAAAAAGTCAAACACAAGCATTTCTTTTATATGATTATGTTTACATAAAGTTTAGCAAAGGCAAAATTACCATGTTAGAAAGCAGATCAGCACGCTTAGCGTCAAGACGGAGGAGATGTCAAAAGACAAGGTCCATGCAAAGGCAAATGTCTTTGAGAAACCTTTCCCTACGAGGAGCTTTGATAGTAGTAGTGCTACTATGCTTTTGAATTGACAAAATTTAGCAAACTGTATGCTTGAAAGTAGAAATTTGTATTAAATGCTATTAACATCACAATAACAAAATAATTTCATGACGATAAAATCAGGTTCAATTATCTAATAAATAAATATTTTCAGTACATGTATAGATGATGTTAGACTTTGAAGGAGGTCAAAATACCTAGATAAATTAGAGGAGCATCCTTTCCCTGTAACTATTGCCCCAACCAAGGGGAGTTCTAGAATTTCTTTATTGATGATGCTTTAGAAATGGAGGGAATGATACTTGTTCCAGAATGTATTCTTATATTAAGCTCACTTTTACTTAAGTGTGAGGCTTTTTTGAAGGAGCTTTGGAGATTATTGGGGACCTATAGAACATAAAACTTCCCAATCCATCTTTAATGACAATTTTTAAGTATTGCATTGTTTCAGTTTAATCAGATGCTCATCAGATATAAACCATTGAAAGAAAAATTGCATTCGTTAACATCATCATTATCACAGTGCAAAGCACTGTATTAATCTTTTCATCATTATTCTGATATTCTCTCTCAGAAATGGTGATAGACAGTATAATATTCTTTAGTTTGTTCCCAAATTCTGGCAATCTATTATATTTGATGCCTTTACCTACCAATTATTTAAACTTTTGTTTCATATTATGCCTCCTTCATAGATAGTTGATTGTACCGAAGGCTGAAAGATTTTGCAATATTTCCCTAAGCTTACAAAGCACAATTGGGAATTAGACAAATCTAGATTTGAATTCTAATTCTGAAAAACTACTTTGTAATTTCAATGTGCTTTCCTTCCTTTGTCTGTAAAATCAGTATATTTATGCCTAGTGAATGAGGCAAGGAATAAATTCTATCAGTATACTTGACACAAGGAAGCCTTAAAGCAAACAATTTAAAAACAATATAAAAATCTCACATTCATTAATCAACAACAAGATAATTATTCTTGAACAACATGAAATATTTCAAAACAGACAGAAGAAAATATGTGATGGAAAATATACCACTGTTGGACATTGAGTATATCTGTCATTGAGTATAAATACATAATGACCTAAAATGGAGATAGACTAAACAAAAAAGGGATATACACCTGTATTTGATCTACAAGACCCTATGTTTGAATAGGAAAACACATATAATTAAAAGCAAAAGATGAAGAAACAAACAGTATGCAAGCAGTACTCGAAATAAAAGTGGAATGGATGTATGTATGTTACACAATGTAGATTTTAGAGCAAAAAATAAAATTATTTTCTTCCCACCTCGTGTTGCACATTTTTCTGTATCTCTATAGTGAGCTTATGAATGTCTTCGCATATATTACTTTTACACTTCTCCAGGGGAGCATGCTATATTCACTGTTCTGTACTTTGTTTCTCCAGCTATATCTATGACATTATTCTCTATCACTCTGTGCATATTTATCTCATTCTTCTAACTTCCATATAGTAAAAAGGGAAGAGACTTTTAAGGTCCTCATCAAGGATGTCACCTTCCCAAATTCAACATAAGGAGGCTAGGTGAATCCTGTCTTGGCTCTAATGGGTGATCTGAATACTACTTAAAAGAATGCTGGACCCTGCATCTTCAGCAACTTCAGCAAGGCGTTTTGGAGTTTTGCGACTTTTAAAGATATCTTTTACCAATCTAGCATCTAAGATAATTGATATCTGTTTTTTCCCACCATATCTGTTTTCAATCAATAACTAAACTCTCATACATTCTACTACCAAGGTGTTTCAAAAACTTAGAGATGGATAACAATAAGTATATAGTTTATTGTAATCTGTCTGAGATATTGAAATGCTCTACATTGACCTTAAGTCCAATGCCCACTACAGGTTTTGCTTCTCTACAGTTATATGTAGAAGAATTAAAATGAGTCAGATGATAAAGCAAAATCTTTATTTACTTTCATCTAGTCTAGAGTTTCCATCTTTTTCCAACAAGTATGGTCACTGTTAGGAAGGTATTTCATGTCTGGTGGGATATATAGTAGTGTTGGATGATAACACATTGGTTTGTAGGGTTTCTTTCTTTTGACCAGCTACAAGTATTTAACATAATTTAGTTCATGTGCCCTAATGAGTTTCTTGTGAAACACATTGAAGAAAATATATTTTTTTCAATTTAGAAATGATATTTTGGTAAAAACATATATAGATATGATAATTGTATTTTGGCTTTACAGATTGTTAATGTTGGCACTGTGACCAGAGCCCAGGTCCCCTCATTTTTAAGCTGAATTATAAACTTCAGAATCATATCTATTCTTTATTTTTTTGATTTTAAAATAATGAAACACGGTCTTACACACTCTATACTTCTGGAGCTGGGATAATCATGAAAAGTTATTTCTCAAGAATGTCACTTGGAAAGAATATTTTGCCTGAAGAGGGAGAATACAACCAGATTTAACTCCTGATTATCTTCATCAAGAAAGCCTGAACAGAGATTAACCAACGTGACTGCTCAGTAGGTTAAGTCATGTTATTTCTAGGCCCCACATCCTTGAAAGAAAGAATTAATATTCTCATGATGTTCTCAGACTGTCCAAAGTGCTATAGAGCTTATATATGCACGTGCTCGCATGCACGCACACGCTCGCACGTGTGTGCATGCGCACGCACACACACTCCCTTAAATAAATGAATCAAATGAATGAACAATAAATAAAATGAAGGCTTTAATGAAGGCTAATAAGTGTAAAACATGATTGGGCTCAATGTACACAAACTTGGTAGTAATAAGATGATTAAAAACATGACTTTGTCATTGTAATATAGAACTATAATTCCAGCCCTTTGGAGGCTGAGGCAAGAGAGTAGACATGAGTTTAATGTCACTCTAAGCTACAGAGTAAGACCATATCTACACTCTTCCCCATGCATCACAGTTTATTAGTAATAACAAAATTGAACTGAAAGCATGAAAGGTAGGTAATAAGCAAATATAATTTACTGAATAAAAAGTCAATAAAATCAAAATAATAGAATATTTTGATTATAGAATATTTAAACTGTTACTTCCTAATTGATATTGTTGTTATAGGAATTAAGAAGACAGTCTTCAAGGCCAGGGCTGTAGCTTGGTAGAAGAACAACTGCCTACCATGTGCAAGGCCCTGTGTTCAATCTTCAGTTTCAAAAAATAGAAACTTTCTTCCATGAATCCTTATAAATACTGCTTAAAAATTTCCACACTTCTAAGAAAATAAACAACACAAACTAAGGTCACTTGGCATCATCAGAACCTATTTCTCCCACCATAGCAAGTCTTGGACACACCATTACACCGGAAAAGCAAGATTCAGATATAAAATCACTTCTCATGGTGATGATACAGGACTTTAAGAAAGACATAAATAGCACCCTCAAAGAAATACAAGAGAACACAAGTAAACAGCTAGAAGCCCTTCAAGAGGAAACACAAAAATCCCTTAAAGATCTTCAGGAAAACACAATAAAACAGGTGAAGGAAATGAGCAAAACCATCCAGAATTTAAAAATTGAAATAGAAACAATAAAGAAAACAGAAAGAGACACAACCCTGGCCATACAAAACCTAGGAAAGAAATCAGGAATCATAGATGCAAACATCACCAACAGAATACAAGAGATAGAAGAGAGAATCTCAGAGGCAGAAGGTACTATAGAAAATATTGCTACAACAGTCAAAGAAAATGCAAAAAGCAAAAAGCTCCTAACCCAAAACATCCAGGAAATCCAGGACACAATGAGAAGACCAAACCTAAGGATAATAGGTATAGAAGAGAGTGAAGATTCCCAATGTAATGGGCCAGCAAATGTCTTCAACAAAATTATAGAAGAAAATTTCCCTAACCTAAAGAAAGAGATGCCCATGAACATACAAGAAGCCTACAGAACCCCAAATAGACTGGACCAGAAAAGAAATTCCTCCCATCACATAATAATCAAAACATCAAATGCACAAAGCAAAGAAAGAATTTTAAAAACTGTAAGGGAAAAAGATCAAGTAACATATAAAGGCAGGCCTATCAGAATTACACTAGACTTCTCACCACAGACTATGAAAGCTAGAAGATTCTGGGCAGATGTCATACAGACCCTACAAGAACACAAATGCCAGCCCAGGCTACTGTACCCAGCAAAACTCTCAATTACCATAGATGGAGAAAACAAGATATTCAATGACAAAACAAAATTTACACAATATCTTTCCACAAATCCAGCCCTACAAAGGATAATAGATGGAAAACATCAACATAAGGAGCAAAACTACACCCCAGAAGAAGCAAGAACGTAATCTTTCAACAAGTCCACAGAAACCTAATTCCACCTCTTACAACAAAAACAACAAGAAGTGACAATTACTTTTTCTTAATGTATTAATATGAAAATTAATATTACCAACATATCCTAATCGATTGAAATCCAATAATATGAGGAATTAGAAATTTGTTGATTGTCATCCAATGGTCTCTCTAATTTGGTAATTGGAGAAATAGGTCTAACATTGTACAATCTATATACACTTTCAGCTCGTTTGTAACAGTGTCTTGCTGTGTACAACATAAGGGTCTTTAAATCTTGCTTCTCCTGTCTCAGCCTCTCTATTAGTAGTATTGTTTATTTCATGTCTTTACACTGTACTATGGTTTTCAGAACAGCTTATATATTTCAAAAGTGTTTATTACCCAAAAGAAACATAGAACATTAACTAGGGAGCTTGCTTGTAAGAGAACAACAAAGAGTGAGACTGAATGCTTTGCCTGACATTTGTAACTCTTGGATCAAGCTTGAAGAAGAGGACTTTATAAGTTACTCTTTCTTTGAGATGAATGCTTTTCCAAATTATCACAGCTAATGAACCAAATTCTTAGCCTCACCCAATGTCCATGCCACCCTTCAAGCAGAACCATTGTTCATTGAATCAGTTGGTGAATGACTTTATGGATAGACCATCTTAATACCTACACCATTTCTTAAATGAATGTAACCTGTTCTCTGTGGGCTGAGAATAAAGTCACTTACTCAAGTCAAATAGTTTTGACTATAGGAGGAAGTCTGTATCCAAAAATTGTGCCTACAATTCATTCCTTGGTGCAGCAGAACTATCAACTCTCAGCTTAGCTATGATGGAGGTAAAATCTTTTGGTGATGTGAGGGTCATTGAAGTATAGCCTTATTACAATGAAATCCAATGTCTAAAAATTGTTCTTATTTTGGGCTTATACCACAGTAAGAGCCAAGATTTTAAACTCTACTTAATACAAAACAAACAAAAAGACTTTATATATTTATGTTCAATTAGGAAAATACCAGTAGTGATGTATTATTTTGAAGTATACAGTTAATATGTTTGTAGTTATTTAAAATTTATATTCAGAAAAATGTATTTTCACTATTGCTGTAGACGAGCATCTACATAAGACTGTTAAATTGATTGTGGTTTTATATCAAACAACTTTTATAATACTTATTTGTATTATTATAATGTATAAATTTTAAGGAATATGACAAAAAAGATATTGTAGGTATTCAAGGGGGGGTCTCTTGGAGGAGTGGGGATACAAAAGGGAAACAAGAATGTGATGTAATTCTATTTTCTTAAAATATGTTTTTAAATGTTAACAAATTCAAATAAATTGAAATCATGTAACTTTTCTCATCATACTACAATAAAAGTTAAAAAAATGAGACACACACACACAGAGCACTTAACACAAACATACACACAAACACAAACACATACTCATGCACACAGAAGCATACAAACAAATACACACACACATGCATACACACACACACAAATCAAGAAGGTAATAAGTGAGGTGAGATCCGCCATTTTCTCTCTGGTGACTAAGGCAGGACCAGCTGGGAGGTACAGACCTCAGGAATTGCAGGGGAGTCGCAGGGCTGCAGGGACAGGATCCTCTCAGCTTCCTAGTGACAGAACTGGATCAGCAACCACCTCTGCCCCTTCCCTGCTAGTGGAGGGCCTGCCTCCAGGGCGGGTTTCAGCCCACAGACTCAGGTGAGATCTGCAATTTTCTCTCTGGTTACTTTCTAAGGTAGGATCAGCTGGGAGGCACAGGCCTCAGGAGTCAAAGGGCAGAACAAGCTCTAGTCAGAGACACCAAGAACATCTAACACCAGAGATCAAGGGATGGGGAAAGGCAAACGCAAGAATCCTACCAACAGAAACCAAGACTGCTTGGCTTCATCAGATCCTAGTACTCCCACCACAGCAAGCCCTGGATTTTCCAAAACACTGGAAAAGCAAGATTTGGATCTAAAAACATATCTCACAATGCTGATAGAGGAACTTAAG